>JAODKF010000116.1:8217132-8234676 GCA_026779585.1 Mormyrus proboscirostris
GTGCAAAATGACAGTCAGATACACTGGTTAAGACATTTATTAAACAACAACCCATGATTTAACAGTGTAGACATTGCATTGAGACATAAATAAAAGCTTACTTTTGGGAATAAAACAAAAAAAAGCTATTGGCCTAACCAGTACTCTAGTAAACAAATTATTTAGTACCAAATGAAAGCTACTGTTTAGTGTTCGATGGGCTATAGGTTTAAACCAATTAATTTAAAATTTCTAGGGAAAAGAAAAACCATATTAACTGCCATCTTATTTCCTCAGGGCCTCCCTAAACGATAAAACTTCTTCAGACCCCAATTAAACAAGTTGATTGAAGTTACAAATGAACTTTGTGTTTAAGAACCGTGGTAAACTGTGTTTACGGACGACATGCAACACCATGATTAATGAGCATGGCTCAGAGAGTGATTGGGACAATAGCAATGAACTGGTCCAAACTGAAATGAGAATCAAAGTCCTGAATTACATGTTTTAGTGCTGGGGGGATGGGATGGAAGGGGAGGGGACCCCTGTGTTGTATCTATACTTTTTAATAACTGAGGTAGATGCATCATCAAATTGCTAAAGCTGGATTCATTTTCATTTCTTTTAAGTGTTTTCTATTTATTAATTAGTTAAAACCCAGGACAGAATTTGGGCAAAGTCTGTAAGTAAATAAATGCTGCAGCGCGGAGATACCGGCGGGCAGCGCAGCATGTTGGACTAATGCCAGCTTGTAAATAGTTCTCAGTAATCGCTTATGTCATTATAAATGTGCTGTGTGTTATGTCATGTATAATTGTTAATGTTTATTTTTGTCGTACATAGTGTGCGTGTGTGTGTGCGTGCGCCCACTGTGTGTGTGAGGAGTAAACCTGGCGACGCGCACGGTGGGCAGTGTGAGTGTGTGGGTTGCAGTAAAACAGGTGTAATAAACGCCATGGTTCGGCGGCCCAGTAGTTTAATACTTTATTGTAAACATTAAACTGTGTGTGTGTGTGTGTGTGTGTGTGTGCGTGTGAGCACGCAAATGAGCCTATTTGCTTGCCTGGCGCCTTCTGAGTCACGTGAGCAGCAGCACTTACACAGACAACCGCAGTGCATTCAGGACAGAAACTGAAACTGAAGCATCGATCTCATGACGCCCCCATACGCGTCCGTGTTTCGATAGACAGGCAGTAGAAGCAGCGTACAATATGAGCATGCATTATTTCTGTCTGAGTGGTGCGTTTCAAAATCATACTGCAGAGGAAACCTCTGCTTTTCTCAGACATGTCCTGGAAATTGTAGCTTTTGTGGACGCTCGCTACTTGATCAAAAAAATAACGTAACTATTGGAAAGTTATTTGATTCAGAAGTTAGCGACGCTACAGGCATTAAGCTACTAGAAAATGTAGTTAAACTATGGGGATATCTGCCACGATGACTAATGCCTGCAAATCCATTAGTCAAGGATGAAATATAAGGAGCAATTGCAACCACCAGAACCTCCCAGAACTCAGGGTCTCCATGCGGTGTAAGCAGTACTCAGAAGTCCAAAAAGGAAAGAGACAGGGGGTCTAAACCCTACAAAACAGCTGAGTAGCTGAAGCTCCATGAAGATGTGGACAAGGACCTGGAAACAACAGCTGAAGGTGACGTAGAGAGTAGCCTGTGAATGATGACAACCATCATGGTGATTGTTGACCACGAAGAGGTTTGGTGTTGAGGACGAAAGAGTAGTCAAGCATGACAGCAGAAACCAGAGGGCTGGAAGAATACACCACATCAGGAAAGAACTTAAATCACTGAGGAAACAGTACCAAGAAGTAAGTGAGTAAGAATGAGCACCAATGGCAGTCTAGCGCAGAACCAAGCAACACTGAAGGAGGAGGTACAGGGCTAGGAAATGGGTGGTCTTTATTGACACCAAGCAACTTCTCGGGCAGAGAGACAGTTATGTTAATGTTATGTGTTGATGTCGCAATGCTGATTTTGTGTAGGTACGATTCACTATAGTAGCAGGTGTGTCTAGTGTGGACAGGCAATGCCTTGCATGACACCTGATGAATTGCCATTGGCTGTTCCAGAAGATGTGCTTGTGAGTGAGGTGAACTGAGGTTTGATTGCACACATTGTAAATAGCATACTGAAGAAGGCAGTACACCGAAAATGTCTGTGTGAAAACATTTTGAAAAAAAATAAATCTGATGGTGTAAAGTGTGACCTTTTCTTGTTTGTTAGCTTAAGCGGTTAAGACTGGCAGGAAATGGAAAGCAGAGGATGCATTTGAACAGGTAGAGTTACTGGGCACTGACCAGAGGACAAGCAGGACTGGGAACCTCCACATCCCCCCAATAGATGCCCAGGGAAAGCAGCAGTAACAGCTAGTCGAGAGAGATATGAGAGCAGCTGTGAATGAAGAGAGACCCAGCAGGGGAGTAGGAATGAGACTTCAAGGCACCTGGACCAGATGTGAAGAGGTTGTTGACAGGAAGATCTTGCGGAAGGAAAGACTTCTGGAGGCCCTCAAAGTCAGCCACTCACTTCATTTGACTGGGGAGGATCCTGAAACAATACCACCACAACAATACACCATCAGGGCTTCTTACCGTGGCATAAGATTGGCACTTCTGCAAAACCATACTCAGACCTGACATCATCCTGGTAGCAGCAACAGTAAGTATTGCCTATGGAGGTGGGACAAAAAGGCTTTGCTAGGCATACTCTGTGCTCGCCAGAGAAAGGAGAGGGAGAGCTATCTATAACCAGGCACAGGCATAACTGGTACACAAGTGCGCATTCACCTTTAAAAACGATACATGCGCTAATCGCTTGTTATAACAATGTCAATGCGTATGTATTTTATGTGCATTTGCGCCGATATGGCAAGAAATTATCGTGTATTTCAACCTTTATATGCTAATTCATACTTCATTTGCGGTATAGAGGTTAAAATGCATGGTGATTTCTTGTCATATCAGCGCAAATGCACATAAAATACATACATATTCGCGCTGCTGCATTAATCAATTGCCGTACATATCACTTTTAAAGGTGAATGCATACTTACGTGCCAGTTATGTCAATCCCTGTCTATAACAACACAGAGGCTGTAGAGAAAGCCTTCAAGTGGCTCCACATGCAGAAGATCAGGGAGACCAGCTAGGGCACAAGCTGAGGGCTGATCAACCTCAGCTGGGTCACATGGATGTGGGCCTGATGTTCAAAAGACCTGAAACACCCAATGACCTCATGTAACATCACTGATGATGTGCCGTAGCTTAGCATCAGTAAATGTATTACTGTAACAGAGGTCTCTCTACAAGTCATTATGTTGATCTGTCTAGAAGTCAGAAAGATAGCAGGCTCAGTCAGCATCCCTGGAGCAGTCGAGATGAAGGGTCATACTCAATGGCCCAGCCTTGGGATAGAGAGGAAAGCCCAGAATGCACTGAGGTACACATGAAGTCTGCTTTATGCACCGCACTATGTAATTGGTACATGATGTTTTTGGGAGTTACACATCCAAGTCAACCGAGGAGGGCCCTTCTTTTGGATTTGACTTGTTATTGTTGTAGCGGTTGGCATTGTGCTTGTGTCACAGTCGAGCTTTGCGTAATTTCACGCTGCCACTGTGATAGGCAGGGTTGGTGAACCCACTCTGCCATCAGCTCTCCGTACGTAATTCCCACCTCTCAGCACAGCCTAGCTATCTTAATAATGGAAAATATTTACATGGAAATTGCTGCATGTTGGGGAGCATGTATGGGTCAAGCAGTAACAGAAAAAGAAATCAAAGGGAAGAAACTATTCCCAGAGCATTGATTGCAACAAAATCCACGGTCAACAGAGGTCTTTGTGTGCTTATTTGTGCATACATATCATTATGGTGTAAATCAGGGCTGCCCAATTCTGGTCCTGGGAGGCCAGTTTGCAGCACAGATTGCAGAGTTCCCTGCTCAGACACACCTACTAAACCTGACAATTAGTTGGTGAGCTGAATAAGGTGTGTTTGAGCAGGGAAGTCTGTGCACCGTGTTGCAGACTGACCATCCAGGAGCAGAACTGGACAGCCTTGGTGTAAACGCATGTATTATGCCGTTTGTACTAATAAATTCTTCTAATTTCCAAACTAACTGCCAGGCTTGAAATATCACTCAAAGTTTTTTGGGTGCCCACAAATGTAACAATGCAATTTAAGATCCTGGGCCATTAAAGGACAAAACATGAAGATTTTTCTGGAGATCACATCACGTCATTCCAGAACCTAACAGACAACTGCAGATATGTTTTTTGCTTGTAGGACTACTGGGTGCCAAATGACACATATGAAAATGTGTGATAATGAGTTAGTGATGGGTAAAACAGTATTGTGAGTCCCCCAAAGCCATTAGCACTGGCTGTATGATGGTCCAGAATAAAAGACAAACAAAGCATGAAAGCCTATTAATCGCAACTGATGTAACTGATGCATTTCGCTTTCCTCACCCGTTAGATATGGGTTATTGTTTTATAGCCATGTTGGAATATTAATACTATCTAACGAGTATAGGACAATCCATCCTTTGAGAACCTCTCTTAATTACACTTATAAAAGTTAAGATTCTGCTATGAACATACATTCTATACATCAGACCTGGGATGTTTAGTCCTATAGCTTTTGGGAGTTTCAATATACGCTGACTATTATTCCAGCCATCTCCTTACTCACCTTTAATGGGCTTTCACAGATCGCTGCTTTAAAAAGCACATTTTATTACATTTAATCAGTTAGAAGCAAAATGTAATGGTCAGCATAAAGGCACAGTGTGAAAAATAATGATAAAAGAATATTGCTGCAATGATAAAAGAATACATGAAATTGCATATTGTTCAGTATTCAAACTTTATTTAAATACTGATTAATATAATCATCATCAACAATAACTAAGGATAACAAAGTAAGTCATTGGATTAAAAATGTGGTTTTATTATAAAATTTAAGTTAGCATCAGTTCACGGATTTGATCTGAAACAGAACAGATAATTTGGTTTCTTAGCTAAGAATATGATTTGGAAAGGCATTGCATTAATAAAAAATTATAATAGTACAATAAATTATTTTATATATGGTAACATTTACTTCAAATAACATATTTGACAGTTACAGAAATCAGCTTTATCTAGTTTAATTAAACATAGTACATAAACAGTGTACAAACCATCATATTCTTAAATTATAGCAATACTGGTACCACCCTCTTGGTTAACAATTTCATCTTATGGCTGGGATTCAGAGGAAATGATCCCATTGATTGTATTTCATATCAAATTCTATTTTCATTCCATCATTGCTCCCTTTTATGTGTATGTGTGCTTTTCCACCATTTCTGTGTATAACCGCACGCGTTTGTATGCTAATGATAATGGAAAATAAGATGTGACATCCTGTTGATAGGGAACCATCCATTTCCTCCCCTTTGTTGTGGAAATGTACTGCAGGCAGAAGGGAGAGATGAAGCTCCCACAGTCCAAACGTGCGATTGATGATCTTCTGCTCTGCTTTCCATTGTCCCTCACCCAGTTGACAACTGTCATCCATAAGTAGCTGCTTTTTCTTTTTTTTTAATTCTTTCCCAGCATAACAGGTTTGCTTATCTTAATCTTTCTCTCACAGATATATAGTGATAAAAAATTATAAGAAGGAAAAACTACAACAGTATTGAATGATACAGGTATTTGAGAGAAGTAATTCTTAATAGTCTGTTTGCTTGGAATTTGTTTGTGTGCGCGCACATCTCTGTCTGTTATTTAAAAAATAAATAAATAAAAACACATGTAAACCAAAAGATAGTTTCTGCCTTTCGTGGCTGAACTATCCTCTAGACCAGATTTACCCAGATGCCCATGGGCCAATTTATCATACATGCATCAGAAACAGACAAAGGCATGTCTAAAGTCTCTGCAGGAACTGACCAAGAAAATAAACACCGTTTGACCTTACTAGTGTGCTTTTCTCCTCATGAAACTGGAACAATCTGTTAGTATAAAAATAATAAGTACATTTCTTTGGATATCTCATTCATATTAAATAAAGGGTTTCTCTGCTTGTCTTACTGGTTCTTTGATTTGTAGCTAGGATTAATAAAGCCTTAATTAAAAGTGAAGAAGGAAATATCACAAGCCAGAGAGGAAGAAGCCCCTTGACTGACAGCATCATTCATCTGTTTCTGCAGATGTCACGTCCTCTAATTAAATATGAAGCAGTAGCTTTTGTTATATATTAAACCTAAATGTCAATTTTAATACCACTCCTTCTGTTGGTATACTGCCATAAAGTGTTAATCTGCAAAATGATGACAGGAGACAAACTAAAAACAGTTATTAAGCTAGTAACTTTCATACTTTATTAACATTTACGACATCATTTTATGATTTTAGTGGCTCTCAGATACATATTTACAAACTAAATGTTCTGTAATCTTGGAAACAGATACGTTCCCACATCAATGTGTTCTCCACATGTTATTTTCTGCTATATGACTGTATGTTACTGCTTACTTAACAACTTAATATCTTGTTTTATTTTAAAAATATGGTCAAACATCTGGAAACAACACCTCAGAATTTATGCGAATTTGGTATATTATGGAGTTTTGGGAAGGCACTAGATAAGTAGTAAATTTTACATCTACCCTCACAGTACTGGCATCCTGTACAGAGTGCACATTTACCTTGTCCCCTTAGCTGCAAGGGCTAAGCTCTAGGCTACCCTGTGACACTGACCAGGGTAGCAGCTGACTCTACTGTACCTGCAGAGTGCAAAAGCGGGCAGGAGTACTGAACAGAACAGCTGCTCAGGCCTGTTGTTTCTTAAGGTCAAATAACTTAATCCATATGTTACACAATGAGAATCACCATTCATGGAAAAGGATTTTGAATTTGTTCACTTTTTATGAATAATGTAATAAAAAATCTCAATAAAAAAGCAATTGTAGTGTACAATAAGGTAATAATTACTGTTAATTTCGTAACTGCCAATAACATAATTTTTCCATTCTAAATGCAATAAAAGTCAATAATATATTAACCAGCTGATAATGTAATAACTTTTATTACATTATGAGCAAATAGTTATTACGTTATTAGTTCAGAAAAAGGTATTACATTATCAGCCAGTGATTACATTATCGATTTTTATTACATAAAGTACGGAAAAAATATTACGTAATTGGCAGTTACTACCTTAACAGTAGTTATTCCTTTATTGGCTGCTACAGCAATCTTAACTTAATATCCTCTTATTATATAGGTGCAGATAGGCATTTTTTATCTTAGAGATCTATGATGCAATCTCTAAAAAATATTTATTTTTATTTATTCATTCACCTTTTTAAAGATTGTACGGTTTAAACCAGCACATAGCACATTGGCTGATCAGAATGGGTGGAATAACCCAAATGTGGCCTGTCTGACTCCAGTGGCCTGTACTACGAAGCGGGGTTACTGGCTTATTGGGGTAACTTGTCGGATTTAAGGTAATCTGAGCAAAATGTAAGTGAATGAATATGAAGTCCATTTAAACTGTGGTACCTTAAATCCAACAAGTTACCCTGATAAGCCAATAACCCCGCTTCGTAGTACAGGCCACAGGAATCCAGGTCAGTTCAGCCACAATTGCCTGATTCAATGTCCTTGTTCCTTTAATAAGGTATTAATAATAATAATTTTTATTGATACTTTATTGATCCCCGTGGGAAAATTCTCTTTATGGCTCCTCCAACTTGCCACCTCAGAGAGGCTGGGGGATAAGGGCCTTGCTCATACAGACGTGCTGAGACCTGTCTTCATGACCACAGATACAGAGGTCCTGCCCCTCCTGCCAGCATTACCCCCCGGTTCTCTTCCCGGGCGTGGTCATAACAAGCCACGCCTGTGCTTTATTAGCCTCATCACATGTGCCAGCTGTCGTGTGTTAGGTCACCACCTGCCCTGAGCCTGACCCCCCAGTCGTTGCTAACACTGACAGCATGGACCCTAAGGATGTCCCCCTAGGGCATATGTGTCAAACTCAAGGCCCGCGAGATCATTTTATAAACTATTGTTATTAATGGCCCGGCGATATGAAGTGCTGGTAACACAATAAACTACAAATCCCATAATGCAGCGCTTCAACTGCCTTGTCAAACACTTCCCGCTAGGGCTGTGCAATATGGCATAAAATTCATATTGCGGTATAGTTTGAACCATAGACGGTATGTATTGCGGTATATGATTTGATCTGTAAATTTCAATACACTATAACTTTTTGAAAGGGTAACATATGTCCATAGCAAAGGCATTGCAGCAGGAAGTTGTATAATAAACTGTTAACACATTTCAAAGTATATGAAATTTGAGTTTGGAGGTAGGCTACTACCATTTGTTTTGCTCATTATAGGGTGTTATTAAGCAACATTTACATTTGGCTATGCCTTTTCAATTGATGTGCAGATGATTGTTGTGCCAATAAACTTTTGTCTTTAATTTTTAATCTGACTGATTTTCATTCGGGTGCGGGTCGGGTGTCGGTATTTATTTATAGCGGATCGGGTGCGGAATTTTATTTTATTTCTGTCGGATAATGGCTCGGATACGGGTTTAAGTATGACAGGTGGGGCGGGTGTGTTTTGTCAAAATCAGAACCGTGCAGGACTCTGCTGCCAAGTGCAGCAATAATCATATAAACAATTTTCATATAAATCATATAAATAACATAAATAAGTTTTAAAAGTTAAGTTAAATATAAATAAGTTTTAAAAGTTTAGTTTTAGTGTGTTCAATAAATGTTTATCCTGTTCGGCCGACCTAAAGTGTGTTTTGGATTTTGGCCCCCTGTGCAATTGAGTTTGACACCCCTGCCCTAGGGGACCTGGAGTGAGACCCCCAGGTCTTGCTCTGCTTTTCACTCTGGAAGGCCTTTCTCCAATGGCCCGAGCCCTGATCTCTGGGACCGTTCCGGTCAACTGAGGGGATCCAGGGAAAGAGCAAGCTGGGTTTTGGTTTCCCGAAGGGGGAGACGTGGACACGCTGTCCATATCCTTTACTCTTGCTTTTGTTCCTGCACTTGTCTGTGCTCTTCTCCTACAGGGTCCTTGTCACGCCCAGGTCCCAGTACAGCAGCCTCTTCATCTCCTCTTGTTCTGCAAACCCCCCAACCTCCTCGGCCACTTCAGTGGCTGTCCTCGGTTCCTGCCCTATCAGCTCCACTAGCACCTCTGTAACCCCTGGACCTCATCACCACTCCCCAGGCATGCCGGTCTCCATAGGCCCATGACTCCTGCGCCCCTCTCCAGGGCATAAGCCCCGGAGAACCTTCTCTCCACATTGGTTGTTTAGCCTTTTGGGATATGGTGAACACCCAAGCCTTTACCCAGTTTCATTGCTTGCTCCTATGTTCCTGCCCTAGTGCCCCATCCCACCAGTCTTCCCCACTCCATGTTGTCTTTGCTTCCCTGTCCTGTTTCTGCTTCTGTCCCTGTGGTACTCTTGTCTGTCCTGTCGGGTTGTGTCTTGTTCTATCTGTCCCTTTTCACTCTGTCCCTACAGTTACCATCCCTGTTTCATGTTCGGTCCTCTTGGTCAAGTCTACTCTCATGTATCTGGAGTCCCTGTGGATTTCTGTCCTGTTGTGTTCTGTCCGGTCCGGCGTTTGGTCCCTTGCCCAGTGTTTAACCCTGTCTACACCTTGTTATGTTGCCTGGTCCATTCAGAGTCGTGTCCTGGTTGCTTGTCTCCCCCTGTATTCGTTGTTCTACACTGGTTTTGCGTGTGCCCTAAAAGACTATCCGTCGTCAGATTCTTGGCCCTCGTGTCATTTCCACTGTCCTGTCCGAGGTTGTTTTGTGTCTTCAGTGCTGTCTGATGTCAGGTCCCATGACTCACTATGATGCCCACCAAGGGTTGTGCTCTGTTCCATCTGGTTCTGTCCTGTCCAGTCCGGTATCTTGCCCCTGTGTTGGTCTCTTTCTTGGGCCCCCTCTCCAGTTCGCACTCCGTGCCCGGAGAACACGTGTTTGGATGGGGGTACTATTACAACAACAACAATACAACAAGGCCTATTTCCAATTGCATGCGGGGCATGCTGGGACATACACCCCGCCAGCGCTACACAATGTGATTTGGTGTACCACAGGGATCAGTGTTTGGTCCTATATAGTTCTCTTTCAACAAGTGTCTGTTAGGGGTGGCATGGTGATGTAGTGGTTAGCACTGTTGCCTCACAGCAAGAAGGTTCTGGGTTCAGTCCCCAGTCCTTTCTGTGTGGAGTTCACACCCTGTGTTTGCGTGCAAAAAAGCAGCGCAGGTTGATCGGCAAGTCTAAATTGGCCCTGTGAGAATGTATGCCCTGCAGTGTGTTGATGACTGCCCAGGGTTGGTCCCACCTGTGTCCCTTGTTCCCAGTATAGGCTCCATGACCCCAGTTGGGATTCAGCAGTTATGTTGATGGATGGATGGAAGTTGCCATTATGTTATATAATGAGAAAGCAATGATAATTATTATTCCTTTGTCAACAACTAAATACACACTACAATGACACCTCCTCTATTGTCACTTTAGCTAATTATTTTAATGAAATGAAGACTTGGACAAATGGAAAGTTTTGTGACTTAATGCAGAGCAAATCCAAGGTTCTATTTTTTGGGGGCAAGACCCAAGATATCTGAGGGGCTGAACTTCTTCCTCAGCAACTAAGCCCATAAATTTCAACATCTTGTTTAAATTTCTTGTGGATGCAATATGGTGTACTTCCTGTAGCTCTGTCATATTGCCAAACTCCTATGTTTTCTTTTTGTTCAAAGATATTGAGTAATGAATACATGCTTTTGTAAACAGTAGGTTAGACTTCTATTATTTGGGAGCACAATTTGCACTTTAATCGCCTTGTAGTGCGGTTCAGTTCCATGGAAGTGTGACATAGTGGATACGACTTACAAACTCTTAAGGCTGGTTCATACTGCTTATACTCTGCATAAGTGCAACACTCCTGCATCCACACTGCGTATGTGGAAACATTCATAGTTCTCCAGTCACGCAGCAAACTTTTCACTTGTGCATGTCATATTTATATTATTATTAATAATAATATTAAATTATTATTCTGATATTCCCTGCACACGTACTATAGCAGTGAGGTTTGTGTCTATTTCTCTGTGCTTTACAAATTCAGAGAGCCAGCTCTCGCAGCATTGCCAACTTTGGTCAGCTGGCCGGCATGAGTTTTTCAATTCAAGTCTGCACACAAATACACATGCATTTACATATATATCATTGTTTTATTACCTTGTAAATAGTCTGTAGAGTGAAGCAACTGCAGGATAAGGACCTTGTTCAAGGGCCCAACGGATTAGAATCACTCACATTCACAGAATTTGAACCAGTATATATATATATGATTTGTGTAAGGACGATAGAATAGGCAATAAAATGTGAGATACCTTTGTGAGGGGCACAAAATTATGAAGATAAGTAGCACCAAGCGGACCGAGGCGGCATGAGCATAGCAAAGGACGACGAGATTTGCTTGCCAGGATAGAACACACTCTTTATTCCCCCCAGCTACACCTTGCTGCAGCCTATGGGAATGGGGTGGAATGAGATATCACTCAGTTTCCATATTGTCATGATCCGCCCCGTCCGATCCTCCCGTGTGCCACGCCCACCTCATTACCTCGTGTGATGCCCCGATCGTGCTCACCTGTGTCCTGTTAATTCCTGACCTGCCTGTGTATTTAGTCCGCGTCTTTCCCCAGTACGTCAGATCCGTCATTGTATTGTTGCTGATGTTCGTGCCTGTCTGCCTGTCGTTGCAAATAAACCCTGTTTCCCTGTCCGTCCGGCTCTGCTTGCCTCCTTGCCTGCTCGCCTGCCCATGAATGTGACACATATATTATATGTATTATATTATATTACATATATATATTAATGACGTTAATGGTACCGCAGGGGATTAGGGTTAGGGTTAGGTTTAGGGTTAGGCTAAGGTTTACAAGATGTAAAGATGGCGGATGACATGTTATTAATTGTTGTATAAGTTGTTGTTTCGAAATATATTTTTGTTAAAAAATTAATTTGCCTGCCAATTATAACATTCTCCATAATTTAGGCAGTAACGTTAATGTGAATATTTTCCTAATTTCGTGTCAGTAAATCGAGAAGCCTAAAGTTAATGTGTTTCTATACCAATGTGTTCTGCTTAAAAACCCATAAAGGCATGAACAGTGTTTGCAGACATTCTGTGCAGGAAAGTCATAAAAGCAGACACGAGCTTCATTATTATTTTCCATTTTGGAGGAAAAATAGAAAAGGGAGATGAACTGCTCAAAAATAAAGGAAAAACAATTATTATGGATGAAGAAAAAAAGTGCTATTTCATGTGGAGCAAGTGAGATTATCTGACACTTGATTTAATTAACAGATATTAGCAGACATGCTAATATTATGTCCACCAGTTTCACCAAGTTAAAGTGTGTCACTGTAGCCCCATTCTCCAGTAATTCTTCAGTCTTTGTAGCAAATGTGATTCCATTTTGAATCATCAATACTTTTGATCCCCAATTATTATACATATTGAAGTGCTGATGCTTTGATTACAATCTGTGTGTATGTGAAAACAAGGGGTGTAATTAAATTCATGGCAAAATGCTATTGATGGGGCTAGCTACAGTATGGCTCTTTGTTAAATGAGAATGGATTGTGAGTGTGCTGGCATTGTGGAGTGCCTATCCTTCAACGCAGGGCCTTCTGCTGCTGTATCAATACATCTCAGCATCACTTCTGTTAGATTGCCTTGGAATCTCTTCTATATTCCCTGTTTTTTAATTATTCTGTAAAAATGATGCAGGAGTGTATTAGAAACACCAATTTAAAGCACTTTTGATTGACTCTGTTGTGAAAGGCAATATATAAAAATAAACTGAATTGAATGTTGTTTTTTTACCTTTATCGTTAATAAATTGCTAAAATTGTGGAATATAGCAAGAAAAGGCTTTCCAGTAGGCACTAACTAAAATACCTTGTTCTATTATGTGATAAAGACAGAGATTGAGCTAACAGTTGTGAAATTGTGATTGTCTGCATGTTCATTTATAGGTATATCAGTCTATATACCATACCTTCTTGATTCTCTAACCATTCATTCTCCATACTTTCCCAGACTGTACTTTGGGGCTCAACCACAGTAAAGTTCTTGGTTGGGGGTGGGAGTTGGCACCATCTCAGAAGACACTTCTTTGGCTAACTGGGCTGGATCTGGGTCACATAGACACCCCTACTCTTTGGTTTGGTATATATCCATGCTCTTTCCATTTTCTTAAAGGCTTTTAATAAATGTGTAATTGTAGAAATTCTGTAACATCATAATCAATGTAATGCCCACCAAATGACCGACCAGCCAATCCTAAACTGTTTAATGCTCAGTCCCTCCTGAATACTAAAAGGATTATTGCAGCTCATTGGCTTGATTTAGTTAGCGCGGTATAATGGTGGTCAGTTACAGCCTTGTAAAGTACTGAGTACTTATTACTGAGACCATATTTGTGTTGTGGCTGCCCAGGTTTTGACTTCTGTTTGTTGTTTGGCATTTCATACTGGTGATTTTCTCATGTTGTTGTATTTGCATTTATTTTTTCCCAATGAATCTATACTGAACACATAGATATGTAAAAATATATTAACCAAATGGTTTGTAAAAGAAAAACCATCAGATCTTGAGAAATAACAAAGAAACAATAGAATATCAAATCAAACAGAGATTCTGGATTTTGAGATCCAGTGGACATTGAGTGGTACTTGCATAATAGGAGGTATTCTTTTCTGTCTGAATAGTCACAGCAGAATTAAAACAAAAAGACATGGACTCATGTACAGTATGTGCTGTTTGCTAAGCACCATGTGTGTCATTTTGGTTGGTGCAAAAAATGGTCATTTACATTTAGGTCGCTTTATACACCCATGCGGCTTCTAGTGTTATAGAGTTTATACTTTTCTGACACATAATGTTCACTTAAAGAAAAAAAAACTAAGCATAAAACCTGGTACAGTTACAACTATTAGGATTTTGATCTGAATTTTTGATTAATTGGAATATTCAGATGGCTTACTGTATAATGAAAATACAACTTGTCTATTAAAAATACAAAGACTGCTAGTAATTGTTTCACAGTTTTATGGAAAAATTGCTGAAAATCAAACCATTAAAAAGTATTTACTGAAATTATGCTAAATTTATTATGTATATCTATTTGAAACTAGTACTCTGTTGCACTGTTGTCTTTCTGCTTCAAATGCAGATTGTGCTGCTGTGCATTGGAAGTCTGTCTTTGCATATTTTGCACTGCACAAAACTATCTGCCACTTGTGTGGAAAAAATGCCAGACCTCTCACTGTTATGGCCTTTGACTGCAGTCTTGGTTTTCTTGCCTTCCCGCCATTTTCCTGCCCATTTTTAATTGATATGCAGGTAAGTGTTGCTGTTTCCACTTTGTGTTAAGAATATAGACTGAAACTGGAAGATTCTGTAGTTCTGTCATTGATGGATAAGCTACCATTAGAGATTCTTCTAATGCAGCATTTCCCAGTCTGGTCCCAGGGGGACCCACAGACAGTCCAGGATTTTGCTAGGGAGAAAAAACATAGATAGTCGGGCAGGGAGCTGGGAGGGAGCAAAAACATGGACCGACTGTGTATCCCTGAGGACCGGATTGGGTAACACTTTGTATTTTTTATTTCAAACATTTTCATTTTTGAATTTATCAAAACTATCAAATATTTATTGCAGCTCAAATTGGTTGCAAACTAAAACAATTTAATATTAGCATATATGACTGGGTTTTTACTGTAACCAAATTAACAATATCTTCTGCACCAGTAACAGTAATTCTCTGCCCACACAAAGCACAGCATGCCACAGCTGGTCATAATACAAAAGGCTGGCCGCTTCTTTCTTTGTGATCTCATCCATCTGACAGACGGAAGAAAAAAAATGGCATTTTAACAGTTAACAAAGAAAAACCCATTTTCATGTCAGTTCCACAAACAACCTTAATGTTAACAAGCCAAAAATAAGCACAATCCAAAACCTAAAGCAAAGATCAGCAGCAATCTACCCTAATTAGTTAACAGACACTTTATGTAGTGTATTGCCTACCTATAGGAACATTTGACAGGAGATAGTATTATGGTTTGCAGCCCATAAGAATGATCTGAAAGTCTTCAGAAACAAAGAACATGCAGCCATGTAAGAGATACATGTTATACAAGTGACAATTATTCTATAAACTTGTCCTTTTTTTCTAGAATTCTGAACCTAGAACTTCATGTCTGTGCAAAAGAGTAAATACAGGCCGATGATACGTTTAGGTGAGGCCCACAAAACTGTGCTTCAGTCCGTAATTTGTAGTTTTGCTGCTTGTTGTTACATATGTGTTGAGAAATATGAGGATGTATGTCAACGCGCATCTGTTATAATTGTTTCTTTTTTATGTGTAAAATAACCTAAGGGCTGTCTTTGAAATATTCAAGTAGCTCACACTGTCTCACCCCTCCAGGGTTGGTGGTCTGAATCCCACCTGCACTCTGTATGTATTCAGTCTGCATGTTCTTCCTGTATCACTGGTTTCCTCACGTAGTCCATAGACGTGGAGTTAGGATAACTGGCATTTCTAAGTTTCCCATGGCATTTGATTATGCACAAATGTGCCTGTGTTTCCATCAATGGATTGGCATCCAGACCAGTGTCCTCCCAGCCTTGTGCCCAATGATTACATGTACATATTGAGCAGATGCTTTTGTCCAAAGTGAAGTACAAGCAACTCATTCATGCAATGCAACTCATGTTGTCAAGGAGTCAAGTAGGCAGAAGTGCAGTTAGGCTGAGCTTCCAATGAATGTACTGGTGCAAGTGTAAGCGGGATTGGAGCAGGAGCTGCACAACAGCTACACCTAAGTGTTAACAAAGAACTAACACAAAAAGGTACCGGGCAACACACCGGGAACGGAACTTGGAGAACCAGCAGAGTAACACGCAGTAACAAAACACAATGACAGACTCAGCAGCTGACCATAGGCAGCTACTTAAATACACAGGAACACCAGGGCAAAGAAGGAACAGGTGCAGATTACACTTAAATGAGTATGAAACCAAGGAAGCTTAACAGACACCAAAGTGAGAAACGAGGGAGCATGAGGCAGAGGGCTGACCACACTACACAAAACCCAACATCAAAGAGGACACAAGCAGGGCAAACCAAACAGGGAAGCAATGTACCTGCAACACCGGGATCAGCAAAAAGTAATTAAACAAAACAGGCGGGGTTGAGTTCACTACCGATAACTGTATGGTTAGAGCCATTGTGCTATTTACGTAACCCCCCCTGAGCCATGCAGCAGTCACAGAAGTAAGGGAACAAAGGGTTAGACAGGGACTGAAAAGGCGGGATGGCCAGCAACACCTACTGAAGGTGGAGAGGGAGTCTGATGACTGGACCTGGTTCGGCAGCTCATGCAACCAGCGTGAAGCCGCACAAGAGAACCGCCTGGAGTGAGCGACACTTCTCATGTAGCTAAAGGAGCTCCAAGTGGCGTTGGTCTGCTGGCCAGAGGGGGTAAGATGGGACACATCCAGGACCCTTTTGATGGAGATGGGTGCCAATCCATTAATGGACCTGTAAGCCAGCAACAAGCACTCCAACTTGATGTGAATGCTGATAGGGAGTCAGTGAACAGAGACAAGGAAGGGTGTGACACGAGAACGATTGGGCTGACTGAATATCAGATGTGCTGCCGTATTTTGAATCATCTGCAGTGGCCTGACAGCAGAAGCAGGTAGACCTGCCAGTGGTCAAGTTGTGGAGTAACCAGTCTGCCCAGACTAAAAGCTAAGCTGCATACTCCTAAAGAAAAGGCTGGATGTTCCTGATGTTATGCTAGGCAGCGTGGTATATGCCCCCCAACCCTCCCGCAAACATTAACCGTAACATGTTAGAATAAATGGAATTGCGCAGGCCTCAAGCCAATAAGGAGGAAACATTGCCCCCTAGTGTGTAAATGTTTTAAATGCGTACCAGCTGGTTGTGCTAAATTTGACACACAATACAGCCAAAATGCCATAAAGGAGAGCTTAACTTGCACATGTTTATTTCTGGAAGCATTCAAGGCTTCCATACAATGATACAGAACCAGACACCATTGTTTCACCAATCATTTATATTTACATTCAATTATTTAATAGACATTTTTTGTGTAAAGTGACATTCTAGTGAGAAATGAAGTTGTCAAGGAGTGAAATAAGCATATATGTGGCTAGGTTGAGCTTCCAATGAATGACCAATACAATTACAATACATTACAAAGAACATAACAGGAACTTAATTACAGAGTTATTCAAATTAAAGACAAGGATGAAAATAAGAGCATCCATGATACAAAAGTGACTAGCTGTGATAACAGATAACAGCAGGTCAGAGGTTAGGGGCAGGGCCGGATTAACATGGCCAGGGGCCCCTAGGCTACAAGTTGCTGTAGGGGGGGGCGGGGGGGGGGGGGGGGGG
>JAODKF010000116.1:8257111-8269280 GCA_026779585.1 Mormyrus proboscirostris
ATGGATGGATGGATGGATGGAATGGGGTTCTTCCTGTAACCCGGTTCAGAATAGGAGGTTACAAGGATGGAAATGAGATTATGTCGGAGGTATATGCATCTCAAAAAACAACTAGCAAACACAGTACACATGAAAACAAAATACAACAGGGAGTACATCCCTCTGAAAATAAAAAAAATACGCCTGTCGCATTTCTGTCGAGAAAAACCAACACTATAACAGATAATTACACCAAAACAATGGAACATGGAACAGACACAACATACGACATGAGTACGCACGCGTCAGAATCACCAAAATTTACTAGAATAATTAAAAGCGCTGTCAGTCGAACTAGCTTTCAAACTTCATTTATTCCTTGTAAAAATCGCCTATTATAATTTTCCATCTACAGGCCGTTTTGAGGCAGTATATTGCCGATAGCCAGCAAGTATTGCCTGGTCTCCGACATCCTAGCAGCTGATACACACGCACAGACACAATCGCACCACTTATTATGGGAGTTATTTGCCATCAGACATGGCATATTTCTTAAAGCGGCACTGTCTGAAGAAGCATCTCAGTACTTAAAATCATCGAAACACAAACTATGTTATTGTTATTCAAAACATGCATAATTTTAAAAAATCACAGATAACTGAAATTTGATGTAAACAGTTTTCTTTTCCCCCCTTGTATTTCCTACTTTCGGGTGTTCATGCAGGAGGGCAAGGGGCTAAGCGGCGTTGCCCTTTTAAGAACGTCGTGTCGGCGGCTGTCGGATGACGTCCGCATCTCGGAGACAGGAGTTTATCCGTAACTAGTGGAGTGGCGGAGAGCGCGATAGACGGTGAGTAGTAGAGCAAACTTTCTACGACAATCGTGCTTCTCGAGAGGCAGCGTAGTGGGGGCATGACGGCGGATTGAATCCCTCGACCTCCCCTCTGAGCCATCTTAAGGTTAGGCAACGGCTCAGCCGACGGTTTAGTTGGGAAAATACACTACCTAGTCGAAGGCGAAGTAACCCCGCATTCTCGGCGGCTAGCTAGTAGACTCTCACCGCCTAGGCCGGGCGGAAGGGAGGGAGCTAGCTTAGTTAGCTGCCAGCATGTCCCGTGTCGTGCCTGGTTTTAACAGCTAGATCGCTGTTCAGCTGGTTGTGTAACTTTAGAGTCTGAAAGCAGGACACGGTGAAAAGGACTCGATTTCATTTCTGCACTTTTAAATGGGAATCCGAATTGAGCGCGACGTCGCGCGCGCTTCCCCGTGCTATGCGACGTGATTAGACGCAAACACGAGAAGCTCTGCTTCTGTCCTCTGTGGTGCGAGACCATTTAAGGGGCTGTAGTTGTGATCCGTGTCGGAAAGGCGCTAACACGAGTTTTGGTACCTAGTGACTTGGCTGTGCGTGACAAACTTGTATTAATTTGTTCTGTTTAGCCAGTTAGCCGTGGAAAACCCAGTGCCTCCAGCACGAGGACCGTAACATTTTACTCTGTTGTAGGTGCCGTTAGCGAGTTGTGTTTATTTATTTAGCTAGCTAGCTTCACCGTGCACTAATGCGCTTAACAAATATCGTGCTTAACATTGATGCAGTGAAGTGCTTAAATGTTTGTTTATTTATTTATTTATTTTTTTTAAAAAAACGACAATTTTCTGCTAGCTGTTTATATGTCGCTCATTCATTCGCGTAGTTGGGTTTGTAGGTGTAGTGTGAGGCAGCGCACTCACTCCGGCCTGTTTTTGAAGGCACATGTGCACCACGCATGAAAGGGAGTTAAACGTGACTCTTTAATTCGCTGTTTAATTCTGAAATGTAAACGCGAACTTTTGTTCCAAAGTACATGAAACACGCTGGAAACGCCTCAATTTCTCCCCCCCTTTTTGTAGCGATATCGATAACTCATCACTTTTGAGTCCCCCCGACAACAGTAGCATGTTAACTCAATAAATGTCACCGCGTAGTTTTACATTTTAAATATATATATATTTTGAACAGTTTTATCTAGAAGCCCATTTTACTTGTGCCATTGTTTAACTACTGTTATTCGCTGTTCTTCAAATTTGCTGTTAACATTAAATGTTTTTCTTGGTTTGATATGTTTTGTTACTGTTATGCAGTGGGGGAAGTCATGGGCGATAAGATCTCCTTTCGCGATTTTGACTTTAGAAAATATTTGCTTTTTCGTTGAATGCATACATAGCATCTTAACGTAAGAACTGTCCTATCTTCGTTTTTATCCAAGTATGCATATATTTGCTTGGAAATCCTTCACTCGGGCTGAGTTGACTTTAAAGATGAATAACTTCCTTTCTTTGTGGTATTTGATCAGCGTAACCTATAACTTGACTCATTCATTGCTTGGATTTTGAATCACAATTCTGCTAATTGTTTGCCACAGTGCCTGGTCCCTTGTACGCATATTTTCTGTTAGGTTTTATTGTGGGTTAATGTGTTCCCATTCATTGAAATTGTCCAATCTCTGTGACAGACTGTGAGGCGTTGAATAAAGTCACACTGTAACTTCGTCATTGCCAACAGCATGAGTCAACTTGGAGAGCATCCAGAGAGTTGCTTTGATAAGCATAAACTTTACAAATGGAGAAGTTCTGCTATCTAAGGATTACATTATTGCATGCGTGCAGGAGGTCGAGTTATGGTGATGTGAGATTAATTGCGATTTTGTTTTTATCTTGTATGTCTATAAGCTTTTGTTAACTAACTTTTTCCAATTTGTAATGTTCATTATTAGATGATTTTTTAGTTTTGAAGGCTGCTGTGTTAAACCTTAGCTGTTATGCATGTAAACAGGTCTGTTCATTAAATTATTTGAATCCCACTGTATGAAACCTATAACCATGCATGTGGGTAACCATGGATTATTGTTTGTCATTTTATTTGATTTTACTATAGATTATAATGCATTCTGTACCATTTCTGTTCTCAGTGAACTGACTGAGAGAGTTTACTGGGCATTGTATTTTATGCATGTCTAGAGCAATATGGGAAATTTAATTTTGACTAGTAATCTTCAATCACTTGGATCACCCTGGTTTGTGGCCAGTCACTCTCCAGGCCAGCAGTACTGTTGCATTCTTGCTGTCTTCCTGCCTCCGGTCGGTAGCTGTCTTCTGTGGGCAGGCATCCTGGGAGTGTCTGGGAATCTCCAAAAGAAAATAGGTACAGCTGAGGGCTGGTTCTCTGGTTCTCTGGTCTCTCAATGGAAACACACTAATGCTGGCTTTATCGTTGTGAAGACTTGAACTGTTAATACTGTACAAAATGTAAACAGTCTCTAAAAGCAACATAATGTTGAAGGAAGACTTGGTTACTTTTGAGTTGGCTTGTGGGTGGTGTGGGAGGTGAAGTACACTGGCAACACTGTAACTGTAGCTGTGATCCAGTTGGATGACACATACCTATGCAAAACCTTCCTTCAAAAGTGCTTGTGTGCTGGCTGTGTAACAAGCAGTTTTTTAGCAGTTCTATAGTCATGCGCAAAACTGACTGCATGGTAAGTTGTTAATAACCCCAGACATTTTTATCCTTTTTAATGCTAATAAACACTGTTCAGTTTAAACACAAACCAGAAGGGATCCCAAGGCTTAGCTCTCAGATAAAGTAAACGTACTTAACAAAATGTCCCTTTCGCTGTCGTGTGTCCATGGAAGACAAATAAACTGCTTGGCTTATCGGCTTAAACTAAAAATAAATGCTTTACAAATTTTCAGGTGCACCTTGGATTAGAGTAGATTTGCATGGTCATATAGGTTGAAGTTGAACTGCCTTTGGGAAGACTGTTGGTGTCCCAGTGTTGGTGCTGAAACTGGCCCACACTGATTAGTGGAATAACGTTACAGCATTTTTATTCTGTTGAAAGGAAGAGGTCAATCTGCTACTCAGATTTAATATAGAATTATAAACAGATGGTAATCTGTATAAAAATATCTTGTGGGCTTGTATTTTGAGAGCTTTTCTAAGTAGAGTTGTGACCCATCCAGTATTTTATGGGATAGTTCCATATTGTAAAATAAATTGCTATATCTCATTTTGAAACAATACAGAATGTGAGACTGTGTAATCACTCCTCTCACAGTAGAGTGGCAGCGGTGTCCTCCTTCAGGTTGAAAGTGGTACCCAGCTTCTAAGTGGTCAGTGAGCTGATGAAATCCCTCGTCCTCCACTGCATGGTCCTACACTGATAAATTTTAAATATCGGCCAAGTCTGACACATCAAACCAATTTTGTCTTGATTTTCAATGAATATCAGCCAGTGCTGATATGATGATGGACATTGTGCACCTGTGGAACCCAGGTTGTCTTGGTGAGCCATGTAGGTAGTTAGATTTACACCCTACTATGAAATGTGGTGACCACAGGTTGTCTGGATTGTGGTGTTTGTGTGTGGGTACCTAGGCAGGGCCTCAGTCAGCGTGTTTTATGACATTTTCAGGCTTCTGGTTTCCTGGATATATTGCTAAAAAAACGTCAGCTTGGTAGTAGAGAATTATGGAAATATTTTTTTTTTTGGGGGGGAGTGGGGGTATGAAATGTGAAAGGCGGAGCTGTCCGTTCCTGCTCCTACTGACCATGTCTTTGTCATATAAAATCTCCTTTGCTGTTGGCTCAGCAAAAATGTGACAGGGTGTGTTTACTTTTTTTTTTGTTGTTTATTGTTACATAAAACTCTATATTTTTTGGTTGTCCCTGCTGTCTCGCTGACACCTAAATGCAGTCCATCAGCTGTGTTGGTATCTAAGTGACAGTAATGTTTATGAATGCCAAAAATTTCACACTTTTTTTTTTTTTTTTAAAACAAAAAATTTGTAGCATGTATACTCTGCTGCATGATGCACAATTCCTCACCTGTTCTATAGTCATCCACAAATCTGATTGCAGGGGTCATCGAGTAGATCATGGGTGAGTTATTAGTGACTCCGGGGTCTGCCTCTCTATACCGTCGATTGGAAGGAAAAAAAAGCACGTAACAAAATTTGTGGCTGTATACTGGAACCAAACAATATTTAAAAATCTTATTTTGTTGCTCTCATTTTAAGTTGGATATGAAAGGGTCTTGAAAACAGTGCTTGCTTAGCTGCGTCAGAGTCCTTGCAAAATGAAAATGGGAAAACATGAAGATACTATATGGGAGACGCCCATAACTGGTCCTCACCCCTGTCCCCTGCCAGTTGACTCGCTCTCTGGAGTTCACTGACTGTTTCTGCAAACATGGCTAAATATAGCTGTGTGTCCAGGTTGCAACACAGAGCAATGATCATTAAAGGGACGGTAGTTATGGGCTTGTTGCCCGAGAATAATGCTTGTGCTGTGCAGTTTTAGCTTATTTTATATTGTGTTATTTCCTTTCTCTGTACTTGTTTCACAGTTACGTATTTTATGAATGTACAGTAAAATGGAACAGCATAAAAGCAATTTTATTTTTGATAGGTCCTTAGAGTCCCAGACACCTTTCCCTCAGCTGAGTTTGGGCAGCTTCTGAGAACTAACCATTACACAGAGATCTATATAGAAATGACAACCGGCCTAAAAATTACTTTAGAAGTGCTGTGTGTGGCATGCGTGTCTGTATGATTTTCTCTCTTGCGTATCGATGTACTACGCAGTTTTTAAGCACAAAACTATTTCCTCTGTGATAATAAAAGTATTGGTTCTGACTGTTAGGGTCACATGACTGTTTCTGTTTTGACCTGTAGATGGTTTTCCTCATCCTGAGAAATGTTAAGTTTCATGTTTAATAACATAAGTGTTGTGATGCTGTTAAGTAATGAAGGAGGCTATCGGCTAACTAGTAAATCGTGGCAAAATAACATTATTTCATGTGGGCAGCATGTTTGAGTGCGATTGCCTCGAATGTGTCACACTAAGGTTAATCACACTTTTTGCGCAGCTGTTGGACTGATGTGAACGTTCATGCTGCGTTTGTGTTTTGCAGTTCCTTTATTCTGCTTGTTGGCTCTGGGGTCAGTTGAAAGGTGTCCAGGGAGACGATAAGGTTTGCCCCTGCTTGCATTGAACTGTTTTGCTGTGGAAACAACTTGGTAAAAGACGCGTTTTGTCTGCTGTTCCCCTTTTGTTAATATGTCTCTCTCAGTGTGGTGTCAATGCTGTCAAACGAGCTGTGATGAGAAACCAATTTTCTTTTGGCAGCTCAAACAGGCCCGAGTCTGTTCAGCCGACAGCGGCCCAGGAGGACCAATAACGAGCAGAAATGGTTTGTCTGATGCCTCCGAGGGACTGTCCAAGTACCGCGGCGGCTTTGATAGTTTCAGTTTGGACATGTGGTTCCCTGACTGTCACAGGTAAAAGCACAGTCCACTGCTTCTCTCCTGTCTTCACGTGTAAAACCTGTAGCTTTGGGCTCAGCATTTTGTTGTCAGAGGCAATTTGTCAGGCTGGGGGTTCCTCTCATCGCACAACAATGACAGCGTGCGACTTTTACAAACAGGCTGCTGCGGCAAAAAGGACATTAGTTGGACTTGGGTGACAGTTCATTAAGTATGTGAGGCAGACCAGGCGGGGCTCGCTTCGTAGGAGATAGCCAGAGGCGTCACTACAGCCGGGAATGCCTCTGGGTTCTCACCTCTTCTGACCACAGAAGGCCGTCCTGCGTGTCTTGCTCAGGAATATTTCTGCCCCAGTTTGTACCCTCTGTCCCGTGAGGTTTCCACAAAGGTGAGTAGTTGAAAACAGCGAGCTGTTCAGCTTTGTACGTGTAAGAAAATAGATTGTTCACAAAATTGTGCAAGGTAGTTCAAAAATGTTATTGGAGTTCTGTGATTATTCAAAGATGGCATTTTTCTTCTGTTTTACCATGGGAATATTATAGTATGGTTGCTGTATTAATTCTGAAATTATGAACAAAGTCTGTAGATGTATAGACCGTAGTAGCCTGATTTAAAATCCTCCTGGTTGCAACTGCTTCATGTGGGAAATCTAGTGAAACCCCTTGATAAGTTAGTCTCCTCATTTATTTATACAACATTTTTTTTTTGTATATTTTAGAAGACTAGGATTTAGCTACGTAAAGGATTTAATGATTTTAAAACGTTCATTATGACAGAGCTCAGTGTTTGAAATGTTATTCAGATGGGACGTTAGTAATTGGGGAAAACATATAACTGATTTTTAGTGATGATTCACTTCTGTCGTTTTTGGTTTAACGCATGTAGGTTTCCTATTTGTCAGCTAATCGTGCTGTTTTAAAAGCAGGACTACTATGTGGTAACAACTGAAAGTGAGCCGTGGGTGGGGATCCTGCTTTGTCGGGGGTCCTACATTGGGGGCTATTCTTTTCATAGCATTAGAAAGTGAATTTACTTAGAACGGTATTTCTCAACCTGTTCCTAGGAGACCTCCCCAGACGGTCTACATTTTTGCTACTTCCCAGTTGCCTACCAGACAGTCCACATCTATGTTCTCCCCCAGCATCTTACTACAGAACCTGTAGTGTTCTTGCACTTGTACTTGTGTACTGGTAGAAAGGATATCCTTCTTCTGGCGTGGCCACCGCTCCTGACGTTCTGCTTTAGCGTGTTTCGCAGCTGCTGGCTGGTGTTTCCGATCTGAAAGTGTTTGTGCTCTGTCTGATTGCACCTGTGACTTGTTCCCCATCTCCTCTGTGGGCCGCTTCAGACCAGCAAGGCGTGTTTTTCACTGCCTTTGGTACAGTCTCTGAGTTGATTATGATAATAATAATAATAATAATAATAATAATAATAATAATACATTTTATTTATTATGCACTTTTCATTAACAAAGTCTCAAAGTGCTACATTAAAAACAGCAAAACTTAAAAACATCCATAAAATCTAAAATATCACAACTAGTAAATATGAGTTTAAGCATTTGCTGTCAGATGCCTGCTGATACTGGAGACCCATTAAGGTTAATGTGGTTTATATCATAAAGGGGAATAAGCAAAGTATTACTTGTTGCTAGCAAATGTAATGTCATCTTATTTTTGACACATGGATTCAGTTTGAATTTGCTTTATGAACAGCCCACACCATGCCTTGATGTACTTGGATGTTGAAGCAATTCTATAACTCTACTTTTATTGCAGAAATCCTCTGTTCTAATTGAAAGACATTATCTGCTGTGCAGTTGATTCACTGTAGCAGACTTAACGGGTTGAAGACCCATATTTATCAGTCAGCATGATCAGTTTTATTGCCACAGTTACCAGTTGTTAAATGAGACTTAAATTCAAACAAACCATCTGAAGAGCAAAAACTAATCGGTCATGTTAACTTTGTGAATGTAATGATCTTTTTTTTCTATCAGCATTTGTGTGGGAGTGTGAGAGAGAAACAGGAAGTGAGAGTGGTAACAGTTATCCACTTTTTGTTCAGACTCGGAACCCTGTTCTTCGCGATAATCTTGCAACATTGCCAGTCAAAAAAGGAATGACAATCTTTGAGCGTTCAGTAATGTAGCTTGAAGCTTAGCCATTGTATAACTGAGGCTACGGCCTTGGTAGGTTACCATCTGTGGAGCCTCGGCCCTCTTCTGATTATCTGGGGCCTTATGTTTGGTGGTGGCCTTGTATGGATTTGATCATAAAATGGAGCCAATGCCAAAATCCACCCAAAAGATCAGACTGATTAAACCTGAAATCTGTGTAAAGTGTTTACAGATGTGCACAAACTCTGGAATATACATGCTACAGTTTTCTTGTAGCTCTACGGCTGTATTTCAGGCTGTACTTCAGCTATGATCTTTCTACAGAACGAGACTGAAATAATTTGAGCGCGGTGCCATTTATGCTTATTAATGGGCTGTCGCTGTGTGAGGATCACACAAACAAGATGTTTGTGTTGGTATTCAACTTTATTAGGGGCACAGTTTTCTTGCTGCAAAAACCCGGCTGATATTGGTTAAGCCTAAAGCAATATGAGAGGGTGATAATAGGGGTGTGAGTTAATGTCTGAACTATATTCTTGGTCACCAGATTCCTTAACCTGTATATTATTTCTTACACCGAGTACATACTTTTGGAAAAATAGTGTATGTTTCAGGACACCTTCCTTTACACGCAAATGAACTTTAATAACATCCCATTCTTAATACATAGGCGTTAATATGGAGTTGGTCCACCCTATGCAGCTGTAACAGCTTCAACCCTTCTGGGAAGGCTGTCCACAAGGTTTAGGAGTGTGTTTATGGGAATTTTTGACCATTCATCCAGGAGAGCATTTGTGAGGTCAGGCACTGACGTTGGAAAAGAAGGCCTGGCTCTCAATCTCCGCTTTAATTCATCCCAAAGGTGTTCTATCAGGTTGAGGTCAGGGCTCTGTGCAGGCCAGTAAAGTTCCTCCACACCAGACTCGCTCATGCATGTCGTTATGGACCTTGCTTTGTGCATTGGTGCACAGTCATGTTGGGACAGGAAGGGTCCATCCCCAAACTGCTCCCACAAAGCTGGGTCCAAAATGGCTTTGAATGACATTTTCATTGTAACAAAGCGGCCAAGCCAAACCCCTGAAAGACCAACCCCACACCATAATCCCTCCTCCACCAAACTTTACATTTGGCACAATGCAGTCAGGCAAGTACTGTTCTCCTGGCAACTGCCAAACCCAGACTCGTCCATCTGGCTACTAGACAGTGAAGCTTGATGCATTACGCCAGAGAACATGTCTCCATTGCTCTAGAGTCCAGTGGCAGTGAGCTTTACACCACTGCATGCGACGCTTTGCATTGCACTTGGTGCTGTAAGGCTTGAATACAGTTGCTTGGCCATGGAAACCCATTCCATTAAGTTCTCTACACACTGTTCTTGAGCTAATCTGAAGGCCACATGAAGTTTGGAGGTCTGTAGCTATTGACCCTGCAGACAGTTGGCGAGTTCTGCACACTGTGCGCCTCAGCATGCGTTGTCCCCACTCTGTAATTTTACATGACCTACCTCTTTGTGGCTGAGTTGCTGTTGTTCCCAATTGCTTACTCGTTGTTATAATACCACTAACAGTTGACAGTGGAATATTTAGTAGCGAGGAAATTTCATGAATGGACTTATTGCCCAGGTGGCATCCTATCACGGTACCACACTTGAATTCACTGAGCTCCTGAGTGACCCATTCTTTCACAAATGTTTGTAGAAGCAAGTCTGCATGCTCAGGTGCTTTATTTTATACACCTGTGGCTATGGAAGTGATTGGAACACCAGAATTCAATGATTTGGAGGGGTGTCCCAATACTTTTGGCAATGTAGTGTATATCACAAAATATTGTTTTTCTCCATTATTTGAATTATACCATTCAAAATGTTTTTTGTTTCTCCTGCAGTTATTTTTTTCCAGTTGTCTACCCTGTTGCTTAACTAGACACTAGAGACTAAAGTGCTTTTGCAAGTTGGGGGGGCTGAAGTTTAATAGCAACCTTGCTCACTATTTAACTCCAAGTATCTGAGTGGCTCTTTATATTCTTTCTGCTGCTTAGCAGTTTGTTTCAGCCAGAAAGTGATGGTTCAAAGATGTCAGACTAATAACTCCAGTTTAATGGACATGGGAGGGAATTGGGTACTTTTATATTTTACGAGAGAGATCTGTGTTCAGCTAAGTTTCCTGCATCAAAGCACTATCTGTCTGTTTATAACAGCAAATGTGTAACTTCCTGTGTGTTTTGGAGTGATGTACAGTCACCTTTGATTCATTTCCACCCCAACTGCTGCATTTTAGTCAGTTTTTCATGTGATTGTATCACTTAAAAGAAATGTCTTTAAATTGACGGCCGATGGCTTGAAATGCATCTGTAAAAGGTTTGCAAGGTAGGGGTGTGCTGTCATATTTGTTTCGGGTGTTGTGGACACGTGTTTATAATATGTGACTGATTTCAGATGCTTCCTGGAGCCATTGGTTCATACAGGGGGGCAGTTTCCTCGGTCATTCCAAGTCTTTCTTCTTGCTGCCCGCGGCTGTCCTTCCACCCGTGTTACGTATCCTGGTCAGAGTCCTGCTACCAGCCTTTATGCCAAAGGTTTTACCGTTAACCGTATCTGAATTTGTCTGTGAGTTGTTGGATTTGTCTGGCCTGTCACCGCTGTCAGTGCTGGCCAACATGCCTTGAACACTTTTGTCACAGCTGTGCTAGTGGAACGTCGCCCTTTCGGAACCGTGCAGTGGGGTGAGTCAGTGACCACATGCCGGGGTGAACTTCCCCTGGCAGGCAGTGTTCAGTATATCTCATCTGGGTTTTCTCCATGGTGGTGGAGGAGCCCATACATCTTGTTCAGCACCTTTGAAGAGAGAGTGATTATTTGTGCATTTTCCCCCATATCTGTCTCCCCTACAGAAGCAAAGATGACCTCATGGATGCTGTTGTTTGTGCCTATCTGCTATAAGGACCCTTTCGGGATGTGGTTTGAACATACAAATACTAATGTATCTGAATTATCTGTCACATGCTGCGGCCCTTTGCACCTGCCTATTTCCTCATTTTTAATTGCATAGCAATGTACATATTTGATTATTTTACTTCATAATCGCTCCCTTATCAGAAATGTGTAACATGAGCTTTCCGAACTGAAATGCTGACCCTAAACTAAAACATTAAGCACTGCCTTGAGCTATTTTGGTCTGCCGTTCTCACAAAGGGTGACTGGTTGCTGATGACTGTATTCAATCATTGTCTATCGTTTTGCACTGATCAGTGATTGTGTAGAGTACCACTGCTAATGGCATGTCTGGGACCCTAGCGGCAAATCTTTTAGGACATACTGAGGTGACAAACCTTGGGTCTGCTACAGGAATGAGTGAGTATTTTTCGTAACCTCTCCAAGGGCAGCGTAGATGTGTCTACATGCCATGCTTACTGTCGTGTTCAGACAGGAAGTTATGGCTCCCCTTTTAAAAATAACTGGACACTAGCTGGATGGTGGGGCTGCTGCTGGGAAATGCTCTAGCAGGGGGCTGAAAAGGTTTATGCTGGACGCTTCAAGGTTTTTTGTGTGGGCACTCCAGAGGAGGAATCTAGGAAGGCAGTGGGGGGATTTGAATTTTGAGGTCTATTATTGATCAGCTCCATGTTGTTGGAGAAGCCCTATTGGTTTGGGAAGATGTGCCCCCTCACTGTGGCCTGGGGGCGACCTGCAGGTGCCCCACTGGTGCTTATCTATACATCTGGCTGCTTTAAACTCCCACTAGTCCCAATGCCAGAAGATGCAGCCTC
>JAODKF010000116.1:8269380-8286700 GCA_026779585.1 Mormyrus proboscirostris
GGTGCCCCACTGGTGCTTATCTATACATCTGGCTGCTTTAAACTCCCACTAGTCCCAATGCCAGAAGATGCAGCCTCAGCGCAGTGCTTTTTAAATCAAACCATCTGCAGTGAAGCAGAATGATCAATGTGTCTTTGTAGTGCTTTAGGGGGCTGCTTTCCTGCTCTTTATTTTAATCCTTTTTGGGAAATACTGTAATCATTCTGAGCTATTCATCAGTGCAGTTCATCAGTGCAGTTTTTCCCTCTCACCGTCCAAATGCAGACACACACACACAAATCATCAATCTCCCCTCTGTCACAAGCACACCCAACCCTACCCTCCCAAATGGAAGAATTTGTGTGGCCACAATAAGTGAATTATTTGATCACACAGTGGAAAATCTTTCAACTAGAATATGAAATTCCTAAAGGATCTGAATTCTTTTACAGACGCGCACTGTATCTGACAGACACAGTCTGGATTTCAGGTTTGTGTGCTGCTATCCGAAACACTGCATAACTAAGATTACTGTAACAACGACAGGCCAAATATGTTTTTTTTTTTTTTTTTTAATTTTTTATTTTTATGAAACCAGTATCTTCACAACTTTAATCAAATGGAATCATTATCTGTCTAAAAAGTGTAAGAACAACTTAAGTCCTTAGTAGTATCTGTCCAAACAACCTTACACGACTTATTTGGAAGTTTGTGTCCAGTGAATAAAAAAAAAATCCATTAAAATCTAAAAACCTAAGATTTAATAAATGATTCATTTATGTAGTTTATCGTACCGGTTGTCTTTAGTACCTGTGGGTTCCAATCCTGGTAAGTTTACCACCGTTCTTACTGTAAGCCGGATTCTTGATCTTGTCTCAGTTTAGCTGAAGTAACCTGCCTGATATGTTCATTACAATATATTGATGAGGTTGTCATCTTGACTATGTAGAGCAGCGATTGAACTGCCCATAAGGCTGCTAAATTGCATTGTCAGGGGATTCCGCCGGCCCAGGAAGCAGTGGACCTTAGCTTTGTGTTGCTGATGAAATTTGGCCCTCTGGAAAAATAGTTGGGAACCCCTTTGTTTAGCTAATACCTGTAAGCGTTAGCTTTTCCGACAAATATTACTGTTGTTGGCTAAAGCTATAACAAACAAAACATCAGTGGTCGAGTGGCATGCTTGCCAAGTGTGTAAGTGTGTGTGTGTGTGTGTGTGTGTGTGTAATTTTTATATAATATATGTATATATAAAATGTATGATAAAATGTATAATTCCCCCTAATGTTGGCTCTCCTGCTTTGTGAAGGAGGTAACACTTGATTGTTGAGTTGGCTGTCACATCAGCAGTCAGACTGAGTTGAGGGAAAGGAGCATGTTGGATCATTTTGACTGGAATAGCACAGCTCATTATTGCAGCAAGGATCAAGGTTTGTCCTTTGGAGCTGAAAGGGAAGAAAGGAGCAGAATTAAAAATGTGCAGTTTACAGCTTAGCAGCTGCAGTCTCCTTTTTGCGACTGTGGCTTTAACGTCACAACAGATGTGTTTATCCGAAGTGACGTACGATTGAGAAAGCAGGGGCAACACGTCCCTGGAGCTATCGGGGTTAATGACCGTGCTCCAGGGCCCAACGGTGACATCACTCCGCTGGCCGCAGAATTTGAACCAGTGACCTTCTGATAACTTACCTAACTCGTTGAACCAAACACCACCTGGATACCTTTATAGTATTCCCTGTATACTCCCAGGAACATAAAAGGGTAAAGTAATATGAGATGCAGTGTAAAATGAAGCTGGCAAAATGGCATTACATTGTTTTATTCTCTGGAAAACAAAAGATCGATCTGTTGGCCAGATTTACTGATGAATTAAAAATATGCTGTGGGCTGGTACTTAGAAGTGGTTTCAAAGTTGAGTTGCCACCCATCCTATACTGTACAGGATCGTTCCCTATTATAAAATAAAATGCTTTGTCACGTTTGAACCAAAACAGGACGCCATTCGTTGTGAGTTGGACCACGCATCCAGCTTGTGGGACAGTGTCACTGTGGTGGCTTGGTGGGTGGGAGCACTATGGCTAGTGTTGAATAAACCGGCAAAATGTCTCGTCCTCCACTATGGAAAATGGCTTATTCTCCAATGCAAAGATCCTCATTGTTTTAGTTGATAAGTCTTTAATTGTGTTGCTGTTAACTTTGAATATCCATAAAAGGTTAAATATTGGCCAAGGTCAACACATCAGACCAATACACATATTTTGACAACATATCAGCCAATACCGGTATGTTAACTAATTTTATATCTTGCATCTTTAAGTTTTTTTCCCCTTCTCTCTGATTTTTACTGACATATTGACACAGCTGTGCAAGTGGAATGTTGCCCTTTCAGAACTGCGCAGTGGGGTGAGTCAGTGACCACGTGCCACGATGAACTTCCTCTGGCAGGCAGTGTTCAGTATGTCTCCTAACACAATACAGCAGAATATTACAGTACCACACTGGTATGGCGCTGCAGCAGACAATGGTTGTATTGAAGCTGTGGTAGTTTAGGATGGGTTAAAGCTACGTTGTCTACTGCCGGGCCCTCGAGGGCCCCCCCAAGCGGTGGATACCCCCAGACGCGGCTGTAGAGATTTTATTCCAGAAGCGAAACCATTGAAAGCTGCAGTGCACCTCCGGACTGTTAAGTTTGCATGGTTAAGTCGTTTGCTCCACAGCTCTCCTGAATGTACAGATTTTATAAAACCTCTAATTGATTTGATTGTACATTTGGTTTATTCTAATTTATTGTCTTTTGTGTTTTTAAATGAACTACATGTATTTCGAATTAGCGATGTTCCACTTTGGAATGGAGCAAGTGGAGCTAGTTAGGTTTGTTGTCGTGGTGGTGGTGGTGTATGTCACCCCATGAAAACCATCCCATTATAAAATTCCCGCTGCCCTTTCTGTTGACTCTGCAGACCTTGTGAGGGGTTCTGTCAGCTCCCATCAGAGACACGGCAAATGCTTCACAGACTATTGCCGATTGCTGCCATCGCTCCAGCAGCTGCTGCTCATGCTGCAGTGTGTACTGGGAGTAGCTAACTTGGCAGCCAGGGGTATTTGTGCTCACTTCCTGCATGGCCTTTTAGTTCCAACCCATTTCTCCAGCAATTAAAAAAACAACGTTTAAGATATATTTATGATTTCCACATAAAGCTCTATGTATTTGACATGGAGCACAAGCAGCAGACTGACTTCACTTAAAGGACTTTTTCCAGTTTAATCCTGTTATGCTGTAATGCCTGTGGAATTAGGCAGCAAGAACAATCAGTAGTTATGCATGAGTCTGTGCACTTGCTCATGCACTCAGGTTTTCAGCCTTTTACTGCAAATGCTATTATGGGCAATAAACTGCATTTCACAGGTTGAGAGTAGTATATGGTTCCTCTTTCTTTAGTGTGCCATATCCCAGCTCTCACTAAATTATAACATTAGGTAAACTGCAGAAGAGGTGGCTGCCTGTGAGGTCTCCACTGATCCAGAATCAGAATCATGAGTGATGCTGAGCAGCATGATCAGCTCCTGTGTCTTTCTGTGCTTCTGGCTGCATTTTTCTCCCCACACTAAAACCACCATTCAACTCCACAGAAATGATATTTAAGGTTTACTTTTTTTTTTTTTTTTTAGTGCTTCTGTCTCAGTTGTTTGTGATTTTTGTGCCCAGTTGTTCCATCATTCACCAACTCTTAGGCCTAGGTCCTGCCTCTCTGGCAATGGTGAAATTAATAGGTTAAGTCGCCTGTGGCATTGTGGTTATCAGATGCCCCCACTGGACCCCTAAGACGACGAGAAACGCACAGTTAAATCTTGAAGAGGCTCTCTGGTTTGGGACACTAAACGTTTTCCGGCTTGTAAGGTTCATTCCGCAGTGGATCTGTTCCCTTGCCCCACTGCGCCACTGCATCGCCTCATGTTCCTTTGTAGGGTTACATACCTCCAGTGCTGCTCACCTGATCCCATTTTTAGTTCAGTCCTTAAAGGACATACACCTTAGCAAAACTTTCCTGTGGTTGGGAATGAGCGTTAAACCAATGGCTTACCCATCAGGATAAAAGATAGGGGCCATGGTATACTTTTTTTCTGCAGGAACAGTGCAGAACAGGGCGTGCAGTATATTTGTCCGCTAATTGTTGAGGATTGGTCAGTTTTAGCAGTATATTGGTTTCAGCTAGACACTTAGATACATTGTATCTAACACTGAGTATTTAAATAGTGAGTTTGACTGTCTTGTTTCAGCATGAGTAAAGCTAAAGTGGAAATTTCTGAGCAAAGCCATTTTATCACTTTCGTATGTTTCTCTTGACAATTTCTGATATTCATTACTGTGAATTATTGAAGTGGACTTTTAGCTCTAACACTCCCCTTACTTTAAATCAGGGAAGATACAAAACATCTGTAAAATCCGTGCTGTTTTCTTCATCCAGTTAATAGCTTATTTCATGGAAAAATGGATAATTATAAGGTGATGTCACAGTGTTCAGGAAACTATGCATTTACATGCTTACAAGAGAAATGACTGTTCAGTGTATGTGTGAACATATGGTCTGTTTTGTGTGTAGTTTGAGGGAGTTATAAGCAATAGTTTGGCATGAACACAAGCCGATTTTGGGATTAATATCTGTTTCAGGTGGTGATAAGCTTGACTGACGGAGCCTTTGTCTAATGAGAAAAAGCAAAGCAGGGAAAAGGTGGGAAGATGCTCAGTGCTGAATGTTTTCCCAGGTCCGTCTGCTGGGAAAAGCGGAGTCACAGCGGCATCATACGCTCTACTGGCACCCGCAAGGCGCCTTCACTGGATTGGGGTCAGCCTCCTGCCTTTTCCTGTCTAGCAGCTTTACTGATCAGGCAAATAAACGGCCTGAAGAGTCTGATGCTACGTAGAAGCTAAGCTTTATGGGGAGCGGGGGGGGCGGCTGCTCGGTCACGCTGACCTTCAGTGTCTTCGTGTGTCAGAAACTCTACCGCCAGCTGCCCATGTAAACTATTCTCCCCTCCTGTGAATACAGAAACTAGGTGATCCAGTTTTCAAATGCTTCCAAATCTGTCCAAACGCTCCATGCTGTAGAGTCCCTTCATGTCTGGCAGCACGTGTTCTGAATAAAAGTGCTGATTTCACGGTGGGTACTGCCAAGGCGTATACGGGCATGCATGGAAAAATTGGTACCTGTTCAGCATAGCCTCAACAGCAGGTCCCTTGATTAAATCCAGCTTATTTTCCAGTATATTCTGATTTTACTGCTTCTGGCGTGTATGAACTTCCTGTCTGTCACACTTGGGCAATTCCTTGTAAGGTGTGAAGTCAGTTGACTAAAGAGCACTGAAGACATGTAGCAGTGCGAATGTGGAAATACCTCATGGGGGCAGAGATGCCTCCACCTGTTTTCCGCTCCTAAGGAACATCATCTGTCTGTTCAGACTATAGTGGGTTGTTAATGTTTGTGTGGCAAAGGGTTGTAAGTTGTCAAGATGCCTCTCCAGAGAGCACCTGGAACCAGAGGAAGCGTCGTGATGCCTGCAGGTTCCACGTATGAATGCAAATATGAGCCCACCCCTGTCAGCCCGGAACAGAATCGGCTCCCTGATGTCATGGACCTTTGACTTGGTCTGTCGCTGTGAAAACAGCGAGAAATCTGCAGTTAAATGAGGAAAGAGCAGCTTTGTTTTTCTGGGCATGAAATTGGTGTCCCAAAGATAAGCAGCCTATGCTGAACACGTAAGCTTGCTTTGAACTATCTTTGTGTGCAACACACATACTTCTACTGGGGGATAGGAGGTGGCTGTTACAGTATTCTCTGCTGTTTAAACATGGTTTCACGTGGTATAGTATTTCGTGTCGGGATGATGATGACTGAAGGAATCTATTGGTCTGGTCGTTCTTTGCTCTCTCTACAGATATATCTGTAGCAATCGCTGCTGGAATGATGCTTAATGTGCTAATGATATTTTAACACATCTGTCTTTCTCTTCCTCTTTGTCTTTATAGACTGCTGGTCTGTTTGGTGAAGTGACCCCACCATGCGTGAATACAAATTAGTAGTGCTAGGCTCAGGAGGCGTAGGGAAATCTGCGCTGGTGAGTGAAGTACCTCTACCTGCTAACTGCAGGCTGCCCTGCTGCACTCATATTGTCTCGGAGTTTGACATGGAACTGAAATGTTTAACAGTTTGCTTGATGGGCTGGAGGTAAGTCCATCTGCCCACCGTGAAGACCGTGCCTGGGGGTGGTCACGGTGTGGTCTGGTGTTTCCCAGCTCTCATCTTCTGTGAGGCATTACCTCACATCTTTTTGACCACAAGCCCAGGCAGCTCCTTGGTGTTTCCTTGTTTTTTGTCACATGCAGCTGTTCTGTTATTGATGACTTTTAAATTGCTCTGTATGGGGACTTTCAAGCAGATTCTGACTGTAATACAGTCATGTGATGCTTAATGTCAGGGATATGTTCTGAGAAATGTTGTTAGGTGATTATTTTGTTGTGGGAGCATCATACAGTATACTTACACAAACCTAGATTGAGTAGCCTACTACACACCTAGGCTACAGGAGCATTTGTTTCCCTTGTTTGTGATTAGAAACATTACACACTAAAACAACACAAGTACTGTATAGTAAATACATAAACCATTAACAGTTATTATCAAGTATTACATAGCGTACGTTATTGTATGTGCTAAACGTTTACGCAGCGGGCAGCACAGTAAGCAGCACCGCAGAAAATGACATGCTTCCTTGTACTATGATATCACCGGCAGTGGGACTTTTTCAGCTCCATTTTAATGTCATTGATGGGGTCACCATCGTATATGCAGCTTTTCATTGACCAAAACGTCATTACGCAGTGTGCGATTGTGTTGCAAGCCCCTCAGGAAGTAACCAGTCTGTTTTATGGGCAGCTCGTTTAAATAGGCAAATCGAAGTCCTGAATATCCTGATGCACCTGTTAGTCATGAACACTTCATTTGACACGTGAGTTTTGAGCCAGAAGACTGCCCTGGTAGCCATGGTTAGCTTTGCATGCATTGGAACAGCATGGCAGGGGTGACGGTGACCTAGTTAGTGACAGGTTTGGTTTATTGGTTGGCTGTGGTCGATTGTTGCATCACTTTGCCCACTCATCTCCTCTATTACAGACAGTCCAGTTTGTACAGGGAATTTTTGTGGAGAAGTATGACCCCACAATAGAAGACTCCTACAGAAAGGCAAGTGGGGGGGTTATGGGTGTGTGGGTACGGCCCGAGTCCCATCATCAGCGTGCCAACGGGCCCATCTAACACCACCTTGTCCTTCCCCAAACAGCAAGTAGAAGTGGACGCACAGCAATGTATGTTGGAGATCCTTGACACAGCAGGGACGGTAAGCCACTCCGGCATCTTCCGTTTACATCCGGTATTTACCAGTGTACAACAGTATTATTATTGGCCTTCATGTGCTTTTTGCAGAGGTAGGTTAAGTAGGATATGTATGTACTGAAAACCCTCTAACAAATTTTCTACTTTTCGTATAACTTATCTTTATACTTATGTTTCTGTATTTTAATATATTCATTTTTAATATTCAATATGGTTTTCCTGTAGCTTTATTTATTGCCCAGACTGGAGCAGCAGTAATTTCATTTCACTGGTTTAGCACCATGACAATCGTACATGTGACGAAAACAGACCTGGAACCTAACAAATCAAAATTAAAACATTTCTGTTCTATTGTCTGCCTTGCTTGTATGACACATTGGACAAAAGCAACTACTAAATACATAAATGTGAACTTTTTAAGCATAGTTTTCTGTTTGTGTCTACTTTGCACATAGGCATATAATGTGTCTCAACAGGTCTGGAGGAACAGTGCTCTCAGATTTTAAGCTCAGAACTGGACATTTGAGGAGTGTGTGCCCTCTAGTGGCAGGGAGTTCCCGCTTGTTGCTTAATCGAACCAAGTCGATTTTCAGTTCTTCTATTCATTCAAGTTGAATCTCGTCTTCATTGCATTATATTAACAATCTGGTGGGAATACAGGAAATTGTATTAGTAGGAATTGCAGTTTTCATCTTATGTCACATAATAAACAGACCTTTTCATTTTAATGTAAGATAAAATGAATCAGCATTTCTATCCCCATATAACTATTTTTTCGCAAATGTCTAACAAGACTGAAGAAATGAAGGGCTTCACCGGAGAACAGGCCATTTGGAAACCATACCTTGTGTGTCCAGAAGCCCTTTTCTCTTCATTAAACACTCCAACCGGAACACTGCTTTATGGATGATGGTACTATTGGCAGTGTGCATTTTGTCCACCGATCTTAAGGAATTTGAAGTATAGTGCCCGTGTTACTGGCCCTTGCTGACCAGCTCTACCCTGAGCAAAGTAGAGGGTGTAAAGGCGGCTTGTAACCCCCCCCCCCCCTCGCCCTCCACAGGAACAGTTTACAGCGATGAGGGACCTCTACATGAAGAATGGCCAGGGCTTTGCTCTGGTCTACTCTATAACCGCACAGTCGACGTTCAACGACCTGCAGGACCTAAGGGAGCAGATCCTACGGGTAAAGGACACTGAAGATGTGAGTATTTCACCGCTCTCGCTCACGTTTGTTTCTGCAGGACAGATGCCTGGAGATTTGTGGACCAGCAGCTGTCCGTTCAGGAGTACAGAACCCTGCCTGTTCTCTCTATGTCCTGCCTTTAATTTTGCGTGATCTGGTGCCTACAGCCTGTTAGCATGTGCGTGTGTCTGTGTACGTGCAGCTGTGTTCCCCACTATTCATTTATACCATTCTGTGTAACTGGGAGGCTCTGCTCAGGTGCCTGAACCAGTACAGTGCATTGCCCCTCAAAAATGGTGTTCTTTAAAGTCATGCAATTAAAATGATGCTTCTGGGTTTATAAAAAGAGAGCATTTTTTCTTTGATTGGCTTGTTGACCTTTGAGATGATGAAATGTCGCACAGAAATTATCAGGAGTGTTTGACAGCCATAATGCTGAAACACAGAACAACACAGTAGAAAATGAAAGCTTGTCATTTGGGGCGTTCCTGAGGGTTTGGGTGGTGGTGTGGTTAGCACTGTTGTGTTACACCTCTGGGACCAAGGTTCGAGTCTCCATCCTGGTTCTGTGTAGGGCCGGCATGTTCTCTCGCTGTCGTCCTGGAATTTCCTCAAGGTTCTCCGGTTTCCCCCCAAAGTCCAAAAACATGCTGAGGTGAACTGGAGTTGCCAACTTGGCCATAGGTGGGAATGTATCTGTGTACCCTGTGATGAGTTGGCTCCCAGCCCTGTCTTATTCCCTGCCTTGCGCCCTCAGCTTCTGGGATACACTCCAGACCCCCTTGACCCTATATAGAACAAATATACACAGGAAATGGATGGATGGTGTGAGTCATTTATTTTTACCTAAATGCTTTTTCACCTAGTTTGCCAAGGGAACACAAGTGCTCGCAGTGAGCAGTTAATGGCCTGTTCATTAAACGATAGCCGCTCTAAAGCGCTTTCGCTTACTCATTTACCCGTGATGGCCTGAGCTGATGTGTACCTATGTCCAGATCCGTCAACCTGGGATACTACATTTCCTTGGCGGACTGCGAGCCGGAAATATTCTGTGTGTCTAGTGGACTGAGAATCGGGAACGTGTGATATGTCTGGCAGGGCATGAGGCAAGAACCCTGAACATGCCAGGTGCTCTGAGAGCCTAGAACACTTAAAACTTCTGCCAGTTCATTGCTGAACTGTTTGGCAATGTTTAGTAATCTGAGAAACCAAATGTACTTTTAGGTCTGAGGCATTAATATTACCTGGGGGAAGACATCACTAATGGATTCACCCTGCAATACCACACATGCCCATCACGCTCCTCCCCAGAGAGTCATTGTCTTTTTTTTTTAATTTTCTCTAAGCTGCTGATTGAAAGCAAAGATAACAAAATCATTAATCATCCTCTTTTTATCCAGAATTAAACCTGCATTATTTATGCTAAGTAAGTGTCTAAGAACTGCGCGGTTGTGGGTAGGGATCTGATGTTCCTTCTGGTATGCATTTGGTTCCTCATTGGTGGTTGTCTCCCAACCCTCCATCCCACAGGTGCCTATGATCCTGGTAGGCAATAAATGTGACCTGGAGGAGGAGCGTGTGGTAGGGAAAGAGCAGGGCCAAAACTTGGCCCGACAGTGGAACAACTGTGCCTTTTTAGAGACCTCGGCAAAGTCGAAGATCAATGTTAATGAGGTAGGTGTCTACGGGGTCTACACTTGTCCAGGTTGCTACTTTCACCTTCACGTCCTCACTTGCATCTCCGTGCCCCTCACAGATCTTCTATGACCTGGTCAGACAGATAAATAGGAAAACGCCAGTGGAAAAGAAAAAAGCAAAGAGGAAGTCTAACTGCACAATCCTGTAGACCTGCCCCCTGCAGCAGCTCTGAGCCAGGTGAGAGACATCACGAGGGGATATGCTGCCTCCCTCAGGGTAGAAGGGGCATTGCAGGGCCAGACGGCTGTTGGCTCATTTCAAAAGGATGGTGGGGCATATATTATGGAAATAATTGTGGTCCATGCACAGATCTTCATGTAAATTATATGTGAAAGTTAGGTCTTTCTGTTTTTTGTTCTTGGTCCAGGCTCCTTCTCATGATCCCCATTGCTGTACCCCGAGCTTGTTTTGGCTCTTAAGCATAGTTTTGGTTTGGAAATGTGTGGAAAAACTGTATTCTCAGAATCTTAGCCAGCAGTAGTGGTGTGACGTAAGATTCACTAAGCCTATGTGAATGATGTTCTCTCTCTTTTTTTTTTTTTTTTTGGTCTCTCTTGCTTCCCACAGAATGCTGTAATGACGAACTGTTGCCCAATCAGAATGCCAGCATTTCAGTCCTCGACATTGACGTGCGTGTTAAAGCGACACTAACAGCAGGTCGCTCTCCTTCCATAACCCACAAAGAGCGAAGGATCGGCATATCTCAGACACCTCTCTGCTTTTATATCCTACAACAACGTGAAGAATTGTTTTTGGGGTGTTCCTTTTTTTAATGTCCCGCCTCCCCAGAGGTCCCCTCCAACAGCAGAACATCGTAATCACTGTAACGGCACCTCATAATTGTCCCCAGATCTCTGGAAAATGCAAACATAAGACTGCAGTATTTTTCATCTTGGCAATAGCTTATTTGAAGACATTGACATTGTGCTAAACACCTAATCTTAAAATGACATGGACTCTATTCAGATCAGTGTAATTGTTGCAAGTGAAATCAAGTGGAAATCAGTCTTTTTATAACCATGCATCCATCTTTCTGCACTAATTATGTTGGCAGTAATAGACTTATGTCAGTGTGTCCTTACATGGACATCTGCAGATAACATCTGTTTTATAATTTGCATCACCAGCTTACATATTTCCCCCATAATATATTCCAGGTCCAGTTTTTGTTTGCATAATAATGCTTTGAAAAAGTTCTTTTTATAGAAGGACGTTGGGAAAATAGTAAGTTGATTTCTATGTCTCTTGAAGCTAAATATATTATACTAAACCAACTCTAATATTGCTTCTTGTGTTTTCCTGTCACAAAATAATTTTGAGCTTTTATGAATGATTAAATTTTAGTACATTTTCATTATTTTTGGTCATGTTTTTTGTTTTTATTCTTTGCATTAACTGACATTTATCAGGACAGATTTGCTTCATTAGGTCTGATCATTCAGCTCTGTCCGTAATGAGTTTGGATTTAAACTGTTTATACAATTATCGGTTGCACATGAGTGACAGATATGTTGACTTTTACAGCCCATTAGTGGTGTTACAATATTTATTTTCTCCTGGAAGTTTGTGATTTTGTAAATTTGATGCATGAAGTTTGTTCGTTGGCCACTAGGTGGCAGGACAAATTTGGAAATGGGTTGATAAGGTAAAATACAATGTTGATTCCCTTGACTTGAAGTTATAAAGTCATTGAGTGTTGACTTTAGTCTCCATTTGAGTAACGGCAGTATTTTGACTGAACTTGTCCAAAAGCAACATTTAATACGTCGATATCGCTGTGATTTTACACTAATTCTAAACTGAAAAATGACAACATTGCAGTACGATTCTAACCGTTTTTTATTAAGTAAATAAAGTAAATGCACTGCCAGTTTGTGCTATGTAATTACATACGTTTGTGCTAAAAATCATCTCGCTATACCATGTCAACTTCTGAGTGTTCATATGGGTTAATGGTGAGTTTAACAGTAATGTAGGAATTCACCTCCATAGTTAATAACAGGAAGACAATTATGTCATATTGTCCATAATCCGTACTCCATAATGACATGTTCAGGTACCGGAAGGGGAACAAAAGTATTTTCCTTAACATAGATTTCATGAATTTTTCATGAAAGTTGCAGTACTTGAAGCATGTTATATGCTCCCCCTGTATCATAACAGTGCTTAATTTGTCTGCCATTTGTATGAGAAAAGTTTGAATTGGGGAATGGGATGGTGCTACGCTGGAGTATTGAACCTGGGCAGCTCTCTGGTGAATTTGTATGAAGATGTGAATGAAATCCTGCTGTCTGTTGCACTCCTCTCCAGACACTGCTTTGTGCTGCTTTTTTGCCCTGGACATGTCCCTAGCAGACTCATCTACAGACCGGTATGGATTTCAGAAAGTCTAGCAGTCACCTGAACCTGCCTTTAACGATACCCAAGTTGATCAACTTGAATAAGTTCCTGATGTTGTAATGGTAGTTTTTGGCAAAGGCACCTCGTACAAATTCTCTCTGACTTCAAACATCTCTGAAATCCTTCCCTAAAACCATTGGCTTTATAGTAACTGCTGAATGGCAGCATTCACAGAGTGAAATGGTACAAAATACCCTCTTGTCAACAGATCCTTTCCAAAGTCTGCTGTTGTAAATAAAACTCAAGAAAACTCCAAATATTCTTTTACTTGAACCCTCGGTTATAAGGATCACTTGTAAACTGGATGTTCTAATTTGCATGCTTGTGTTACATGGTGTGAGTTACAGCTGAATGTCACCGTGTGTTGAGCATGCGATGAAGTAACCTCTGCGAGATGGCAGGCATCCATAAACCTGAAGGCCATGGTACGCATATGAGGGCTGGGTCCAAAAACGAACTGTAATAGTACAGAATTCAGTGCCGGTCACTGGTTGCTGTCAGCAAATTGGAGAATATTTTGTCATTCTCTATTCACAATTGATTTTACTGTCAAATACTCCCCTTAAACAATACAGATGCAACCAGTGATGTGTATCTTCCAATTAGTACACAAAATTGATTTTGTGACCATGCCTGCTGAGTTTTTGAATAACAGGAGGAATTTTTCCATGTGTTCTATTTCATTCAAGTTTTAACCTTTTATAAATTACATCGGTTGCTACCTAGTCATGGGCTGCGTAAATAATAAATGATTAGTGGTGTTCTTAACCCAGAAGGCCCTGGATCATCGTTTGAATGCATCATGTTGAAAACCCTGTTTTTAAGGTGTGCAGCCTCCAAAGCAGGGCTATGCAGCTCGTGGTCCTCAAGGTCCCAGCCCGGTGATTTTTTTTTTTTTTTTTTTCCCCCCCAGCCTTCCTTCACCTGTGAGCCAGTTGTGAAGCCTCTGGCCAATCAGAATCAGTATTTATTAAACTACCTGGGAGGACTGAAAACTCGGCCTGGATTTGGAATGGCGGACCAGAGTTGAATAGCCCTGCTCTAAAGGCAACAAAGAAGTTCAGCCCCTGATGACAGGTGTGTTGTTCAATGCATGAACTTCCTATGAGCAATTCTCTTCAAAGGTGCATGACATAATTAAGCGGCCAGCTTGGGTTTCTGTGCATCTGCATGCCAGTATTTCATTACAAGTCACACAGTACAATCTGCTCTACAATTATGCATTTCAGTTGAATCACTTTGTTTTTGTCACAACACAGAGACTGTTGCAAAGCCTTGTACATTTTTTTAGAATTAAAAAAAACACCTATAAATTATACACTTACAGACACACAGAAAAATGATGTAAAACTCCAAACTGGTAATTTTGCAAGCGGGATGATTGACCTGCCCTATCTGTGTGTATTTCTTTCTTATTCCGTCTGGATCCTCGGAGTCCAAAATGGTTAATTGTTTGGAAAAATTACATTTTCACATGTCCATCTGCAAGTTTCAAGAAGTGCTAATTTGTCAATAAGATTTTTTTTGCTGCATCATGAGTGTGTAATTTGTAATATGATGTTTACTCCTTAGTTACATGACATGCAACAGCTGTATGTTATTCACTGGTTTCCCGTTTAATTGTTAATTGCTTGCTTGGGGAGGGAATCAAATATTGCCTGCACCTGTTTTTCCCCCAGATTTCATGCTTTTATTAAATGCAGGAGGTAAGTACCCTGCAGGATGCCTCTTTTTGCTTGTGCGTAGTTTTGGCTTTTGTGTCTGCTTTTATTTTTTATTATTAAATGTAAAAACAAACTCACCATGGGCTTTTGCTTATTTTTCCAGATTTTTTCCCCCTAAGCTTATAATAGGTTACTGGCGTGATCCAGCTGAAGAACAGCTGTCATGGTCCACAAGATTCATTGATGTTGTGGCATGTTGATCCACCATCAAAGCTGCTCTGACTTTCTCCAGGCTGAAGGTTTGCTCTGGGTCCTTACAACTCCCTGCACTGGATTCCTTAACCTTGCATTATTTGTGGGGTTCTTCGTAACATTCTAATGTTCATAAAGTATTTCGAAATTGTGTTTTTTGACAGATGTCAAATGAATTTTAACTAAAGCCAATATCAAAGCATTTGTCACAATACCTGTGAAAGGATGATGATTGTATACAAGAGAAAAACAGCTGGTCTGTACATTTATGGTTGGAGACCAGGGTCATAGAAGCGTGGATGTATAAGTGTTGATGATAGTTACCCATAGTCGGGTAAATCAGAAGACGGGGCGGCGTGCTTCTGCAGTGAAATGGGCATTTCACGACTGTGCCTTCGGAGTGATGCCATTATAATGTCCACCCAAGTTTCTGTTCCGCTGGGCTGGCCCTGACCAATGAAAGGAAGCGAGGGGGATACTTCACGCTCAGTGAGTTCCTGGTCACCTTCCCCACCCAGTATGTGGGGGTGGGGGGGAGAGGTGTGGATGGCATCTTTGATGGAGGACACTCAGAACAACACACCTTACAAAAAAAGTTTCATGTATAAGGTGGGTGACTGGCCTGTAGCTGGATGACAGAGAGATGGGATTAGTACTCAGCAACCAGCAGCACAAAATAAACACTCTGCCCGAATCCCCCCCCATTTGGGATAGTTCTGAGTGAGGGCGTCTCCCCTGCTCTCCATCATTGACAATATTCCAGTCTGTGCTGTAACTTTGACCCAATCTCTGTACCCAACGATTCCAAATCCATCCTAAGTTTGCAAGGCACGCTAGGTCCAAACACAGCCCAAGTGCTGAGCATCTCACCCACACTCTCATCCCTCATGCTTAGAACATAGAAGATCAGTTAGTTATGGAATTGAGTTGTTACCTTTGCTGACAAACTAGGTGCTGATGATGCGGCTATTGAGAAGACGCGATTGAAAAATGAGTTGTGATTCTGAGGTCATGAACTACGCTCTGTGAGTACATGGTGGAATAATACAGGCAAGTAAATGACTCATTTGATATTATTAGATAAAAACTAAATACAAATTAAATAAACTAAATAGCCTCGCCCCCCGAGCTTTCCTCAGTTAGACTCCCAGCACATGGACTGCAAGTCACCAATCAGATCCATTTTTATATGTGTGTCTCTTGGGTATTTAACTCTGTATTGGATTATGAGCTCCGTGCTGGACGTGAAGGGACAATTAATTTTGACGTCGCTACCTTGGTTGATATACTGTTGTATCACAGAAGTATTGTAGCTCCCCAAATTATTTTCTTTGCAAAAGCAGCTCTCAGTGTAAATAATGTAAGACCATGAATTCCAGCTCACCGCACCCCTGTACTGGATAAATTGTTGGGAAATGGATGGACTCAAGCTGTGTCATTTTGATAATTGAGATGAGCATTTGACACCTCAGCTGCATATTGCTTTCAGTGGCTTGATGTTTATTTCTCTGGACAGAGTGTTTCAGTGGGTATAGCTGCATACTCATTGTAGCTAAGCTGTTGGTTTAATTACAGCCTGATCTTTGTTTTAGGAGCTTCTGCTCCCTCTTTCATACAGGTTTTCTCTCACAATCCAAATACAAGCTGGTCCTTTGTCACATTGTTGGTCCTGTTTATGGGTATAACTGGTGTTATCTGGGGTAGCCTTCAGCATGACTGTGACCCTAAAACAGATGACCGGCTCTGAGAATGACTGAATGAAAAAACGAGTTAAAGCATGGATGACTCAGAAGATGAAAGGCCAGGCAGATGTGACCTGGTGCTGAGGATACGAGACAGAAGGGTGGCAGGTTTGCTTAACGGGAGGGAGCTACCTGGGTGATCCTGCCAGCACCATATGGTCGTCTTGGAGATTAAGTCATGCATTTCTACCCACAGCTGGATCAGGGAGCGCGTTGTTTGTTTAAGGTTGCTTGTGTCCTCATGTGCTGTCTGACAATGTTTTGCAGCAGGAAAATATTACCGTATGGATCTTCTTAAATGTCTGATGTAATATCACATCTGTAGAATTAAAAATCCGATAAGGGATGGCCTGGAGAATTGTTGGATCATATGATGGGGATGTGAACTGCACTGCTTTTTTACCCAAATCAACGAAACTTTTGTCATGAAGATGATATATTGATTAAATACACCTGTATCTACTGAAAAGTCTACCAGTATCTTACACTCTGTTATGACTAAATTTTGAATTTTAGGTGTTTCATTTGGGTGGCACAATGGTTGGCGCTGTTGCACCACCAGAGTTCTAGGGCTGGGCTTTGAGAACCCGTCCAGGTTCCAGGTGTGTGGAGTGTGCATGTTCTCCTCGTGTCATTGTGGGCTTTCCTCCAGGTTCTCCGGTTGATCACCGCAGTCGAAAATCATGCTGAGGTTAACTGGAGATTTCCAGATTGTCCATAGATGTGTGTGTCCTATAATGGGTTGGCACCATGGATGTCATTAGGTCTGATGTTGAAGTCGAGAACCAAGTAAACATGACTTCGCCCCGGATCTTTTCAATAGCTAGACACTCCCCTGATTGACGCCCTGTTCCCTGCCTTGCACCTGTACAGTGGTATGCAAAAGTTTGGGCACCCCCAAACTAACATATTTTGGTCATTTTTTAATGGAAAAGATGTAAACACAGTCTCTGTAGGAAATGGAAAAAATACACAATATTTTCACCAAACATTGATGCATAGTTACTTTTTATG
>JAODKF010000116.1:8294699-8320534 GCA_026779585.1 Mormyrus proboscirostris
ACCTGCATGCTCTGTGGGACTGTATGCCTGCTCACAGTGCACCATGAGTGTCACAGATAATTACCTGCATGCTCTGTAGGACTGTATGCCTGCTCACAGTGCACCATGGGTGTCACAGATAATTACCTGCATGCTATGAAAGCCTGTATACCTGCTCACAGTGCACCATGGGTGTCACAGATAATTACCTGCATGCTCTGTAGGACTGTATACCTGCTCACAGTGCACCATGGGTGTCACAGATAACTACCTGCATGCTATGAAAGCCTGTATACCTGCTCACAGTGCAACGTGAGTGTCATAGATACAACCTGAATTTCTCTGGAGGTTCCATGGAGCGATCACTTTTGACTGAAATCCAGCTGTCTGAATCGGGTGAATCCTGCTGGTCACTGTAACAGAAACACATTTAAACATTTCATTGTTTTCCATTTATTTCATCATATTTATGTAAATATCAAGTTCTCATTTCATATAATTCATATAACACAAATCACTCAATATAAAAAATTGGGATTAGTCAGCACTGTGCAACATGGGTGTCATAGATTATTACCTGCATGTTATATAATATATATTATATATATATATATATAACAACAATAAAATTATTATTGAAATATATATTATTATACAGTTAAATGCCTGTTTGTACAGAAAAGCACCACACTTAGAATGAAACATAAAACGTTCATGAACATTCCTGTTCAGTTCAGCGGTTCTGTACAAAAAATCCTCACCCATCAGTGAAAAGAGCAGCTCCCCTAGGCCAACTTAGGAGAGCTATTTTATTTTTCACTCCCCTGGCGTTTTTCCCTTCACAGTTAAAAATGAAACGTGATTCTCTCAAATTAAGGTGCTGCATAAATGAACACAAAACTAACACATAACAAGCTAACAATGTAGAGCGTGTAGGTGTGCAAGCTGCACCCCTCAGTGGTAAACTGCTGAAAAAAATGCTCTAGTCTTTCCTGATGTAAGTTCAAGAGAAGATATTTATGATATTCAAAGTCTGCAATAGGTGTAAAGCTCCATCGATTATTACGACACTTTTGGACAATCAGCTGTTTTCCATAGTGAGGAACAAGGGGTTTTCTTAGCTCATTCACCACTATCTGGCCCACAGATCGATCTTTCATTTTCTACACCAAATAAAAAATGATGCTATAATAAATAATATCATTCTCTGCAAACCCCCCACAATCAGATAGCTCTTCCTATAATGTGTTTCACTTTTTTCTGTACAGTTCAGTAGTGCCTCTCACAATTCATTCTCATTAAGTTCCCATTGCAAAATATGTGATTTTCTTCTGTTAAGTTAAAAAGGTTTTAATTTAGACTATCAAAATAATTGAGTAATCAAATCACATCATGACAGAAATTAAATATTTCCAACGCATTGAATCATTCCCTTAATAACCATAATTGAGTCCAATTGCCTTGGGGCCGGTGATTTACAGTGCTAGTCTGCAATAATTCCATGATCTTACTGCACTGGTCTGTTTGCACCTCAAGCCAAATACTTTGGCATAAGGAGTTCAATGAAGCTCATAATAACTGATACTTTATTGATCCCCATATGGAAATTCTCTTTACACCTCCTCCAATTTGCTGGCCCCAAAGGGCACACACCCATAACAGCACCCAGGGGATAAGGACCCTGCTCGAGAAGCCACAGATGTGCCAAGGCCAGGCTCAAACCAGCAACCTTCAGATCATAGGCCCAGAGGCTCAAACCAGCAACCTTCAGATCATAGGCCCAGATGCTCAAACCAGCAACCTTCAGACCATAGGCCCAGAGGCTCAAACCAGCAACCTTCAGATCATAGGCCCAGAGGCTCAAACCAGCAACCTTCAGATCATTGGCCCAGAGCCCACTGAGCCACAAGCTTAGGTCACTTATTTATAGCTTTTATATTTCTTCCTTTTTATATCTGTCCTTGCTTCCTCACATCATTTACACATCTCATACGACTTACTCTCACCAAGGCCTTCTGACCCCGGCTCCAGGAGTCTGTACAAAGACCTTAGATAAAGGGCCTGTTTCCCTGAGTGGGGGCAGAGACAGACAGGCACTGAACTGGCCATGTGTGAACATCTTTCTATAACATCTTCATTCTCTTAATGAACTGCTTAAGGAACCTGCCTCATCATTCAACAATGAAAGAGCCTGAGGTTTCACTGAAGAAATCTACCACCCCATAGTAACTGCTGGAGATGACAGGGGTTGAACCCAGGGCCACATACAGGCACAGCATGTGTTCTGCCACAGGGCCACATCCCCTAACTCAGTGACTGTGTTCCATTTCTATCTGATATAGTATATAATACATATGTAATGATCTTGTGGGCCAAACCACTTGAAACTGGATCTGTGTGAGAATGAGAACTTGGCTCTTCGGGGATGAAATGAAATCGGGATTTACTGTGATTAAATCCCCAGCCTGACCCACTAACTTCTTCATTGCTAAGTGATTCCCTCAGATGAATCATAGCTGTTTGTAGAGTACTAGCATTTTGACATTTCGCCTTTTCTGTTCCTTGAAATATAATTTTGGGCAGTGCCTGATCAGTGGCGTTTGGGATCTGTGCCCATATTCGAAAAGATTTGGTTTTGAACCCCACAGCTGTAATCATATCACTGTTGAGCTGGTGAGCACGACCCTTAACTGCTGCAGTGCTGGCTGACCCTGCAGTGTCATGCCAAGCTTTGCTCACTTGTACATCTCCTTGAAAAAAAGTCCCTGCCATATAAAAGCACTTAAATTTAAAATGCACTACTTCCAATAGAACAATGTGTCCACTGTGCAGATACGTGATACGGCGTGATAAAGAAATATGACATGTGGCTCAGTGGACTAAGCTTCTGTGCCTGTGATTGGAAAGATGCCAGTCCAGGCCAGCCTTGGCATATCTGTGGGTCCTTGAGGAAGACCCCCAGTTCCCCGGGTGTTACGGGCGGCTGCCCGTTGCCGGCAAGCTTGTTCTCACCTACAGAGAGCAAGATGGAGTAAACGAAAAGAGAATCTCCCCCTGGCGATCAATGAAGTATCATTTCATTAAAATACTCCAGATCTTCTTTGTGACTGTGGTAACTCTGCATAGGGAACATGCAATGTCAATTCCGCTTTTACCGATATTATGAACAATTTACCAATGTTTATCTTCCGCAACTTTTTCCTTGTTACCAATTTTCTGTTACTATTTTTTTACTGACTCTAATGTGACATATTATATGTTTATGCAATTCTGCTCCCGCTGTTTCTATGTAAAATTCTCTATAGTCATGTGTATTTATGTACCAAGAACTTTTGCCCGAGTGACAGGCAGGTAAAACATCACAAGCTTATAACTATCAAGGAGTGCTGTTAGGCACCTGTGAGCGGCCAGTAACAAGCATTTGAACAAGAGTTCTAGAAAACGCCATCAGAAAAAGATAACTAAGAGAGTCTAGTAGTGGTAGTAGTGGTCATAAATGGTAAATACAAATGGTAAATACAAAGCCCAAAGGCAGCTGAAGACACAACATCTACCACTATCTACCACCACCTCCAATTATGCTAATTCTTATTCTTTATTCCTCTGTCCACAAAGTGTTCTTTAAGACCTGGGGTTTCTCTTGCTATTTATTTGCGAATTTTAATCTGACCCATTTGCTGTTGGTACTGATAAACCAGCTGTACTGTACAGCCTCTTTATTTTTCCAAGCAGCGTTTTCTCAAGATTACTACTGGATCTTTCTTTTCAGTAATATTTATTTTGGGATTTTTTCCTACTCTATTTTCTAGCATCATCTGTCTTTTTAGATTTCTGGCCTGTTCTCTGCCAACTCTTGACTCATCTATCTCTCAGTTTAGATCCTTAGCAATTTTCCGAGTGTAATTTTCTTTTCAAATCTTGTTTGACTTTCTTTTTCGCCGTATACAATGTGTCTTCATGTTGTTTATTAAATTAAACCGCTTAATGTTTTACACATTTTGTTATGTAACAGCTGTATGATTTCATGGAATACAATTATTTTTTTTTTCATAAATCTGCACTTGATGGACCATAATTGAAACTTAAAAACAAGTGGACGGAAGTGAGTTACACATAATGTTGACATGTGACTATGTTGTGTATGTGTTTACACTAGTTGATAATGCTTTATAGGGTTTGCAGTACTATTCAGGGAAAAAAACGTGTTAAAGGGCCACTGGTGCAGAAACACAGAAGCAATTATGAGAGATTTGGGCTAAACACCCATTTCTCTTAAATAGCTTTAACCAAATCATTAGAATCTGAAAGAGAGCATTTGGCTCCGAACCCAAGCTTATCTGCACAGGAACTGCAGCATGACAAAGTTTCTTAAGTCATCCTGGGATGGTGCCTGGAAGCCAAAAAGAGAAACATGGTTTCTTTCCTGGGGACACAGAGGGCATCTCTGTCCTCTCTGTGAGCATGTGGGGGCAGCGGGTCCATCCCCAGAATCAGAGAGAGCTCTGTCAAATGCAGCATGGCCTTACAGCTGAACTCAGACACCCCCAGCCCGCCCACACCCCCCCTCCTCAAAGCCACGACAATGAGAATGCTGTTTGTGTAAAAAACGCAGCGCTTGTTTAAGGGTCACAGGCTGCCGGTTTCCGACCCAATGACGTGGGTCAGGCAGACTAAAACCCCTTCATTGATGTCTTAGGCCTTTTGTAAGTCTATGAGGATGATGCAACAGACGACGGTATATGCTTTTGGTAAGGAACTCAGGTATATTCATAAGGATATTCACTGGGTTTGGTTTAATTATAAGTTTGGGTACCTTCGTATCAGGAGGCCCATTGTGGGGTCATGGTCAATAACAAGCCCCAGAACCCTTGATCAAGGCATAACTGAAGTCTTAAAATCTTAAGGGATGGTTCAGGAAAATGTTCTTGCCCAGTACAGCCACAGAAAACAAAACTAGCAATAATAGACACCCCTAATCTACGCTGATTGATAGCATGATCTGGGCAGGTGCTAAATTAGCCATGACAGGCCACACGTATGTAATCGTCCTCTAGTTTACCCACTAATGGGCACGTTTGCACTATTTCTTACCTGCTGCTGTATTTACCTGCTACTCTGCTACACTATACCACATATACTATTACATATGCTGTTTTATGTACAGGTGGCTTATATACCACATTTCTATTTATGTTACATAGTTCACATATACTGCATATTATGTACAAAAAGTTTATATTCCATATTATTATATACAGATAGTTGCATCATTCTATACCTGTTACATGGTCTATATACCATATTTATATTCTGCTGATGCATTCCTGTTGCTATATTATGTACACTCTATTCATGTATATACTGTGTCTCTTATGTACACTCTATTCATGTATATACTGTGTCTCTGCCCTCCTGTCATGTCATGTGCATTATGTGTTAATCTGCACTGGTAATTGTGTACATACAACCCCCCATATGTTTTATGTTGCACTGTGTTCTGGGGGGAATGACGCCTCGTACCACTGTGTACTTGTGTATGTCTGGCACGACAATAAAGTCCAACTCGACTTGACAAGTTTCCTTGCATTCAACATCCAGATCTCAGATGCACTTATTATAATGGATTGTGGTCAACTCCAGCTCATATCTGAAAAGCCTACCAAAATAGGTAACTCTACAGCCCTCCTTTTGGGAGCCAGGTCTTTGTGACATAGCAATTCTAGTTCTATTCTGTAATATTTTTCATCATGTACTGTATATTTCTCTCATTTTGCTTCAGTTGTTGTATATGCTTCTCTCATTCATATAAAAAAACAGATTTTTGTGAACAACTGTGCCAGTGAATGATGTGTACTGAGATAAAAATAATCAATTTTTGTTAACATGGCCAAAATGTAAAATGCCAAAAATCTTTCAATGGACATTTAACCAACCCTTAACAAAGCATATTCTGAAAACTGAAACACTAATCTTGGATATATCTGGACATCTATTAACTCCAGCAGACCTTAAAAATCATGCTTACTGTGCTTGTTTTTCTCTTGCTTCTTAATCAGGACTCTGTGTTCCAGCACAGCTTACTTTCTCAAAGGGACAGCACAGAAACATTCATTGTTTTCCAGGGCGAGAACACTGACTCAGTCTGAATCAATTTGAAGTTTCTAATTTCAAGACGGAGCTGAATAACGTTAAAACCATAACCCCCATGAACACAGGTATCACAATGTAGCTTGTCCAGGACAAGACAGTCATGAGACTTTGTTGAATACTATGGTTATGATTAACAAAGGACCTCTCTGAGTGATCTGTAGATGGCCTGCCTTTTGTCATGGTCCTTCAGGTCCTAGACCTTCTGCCTACTTTGGACTGAAGGGCAGTAGTTTTCCTACTGGTAAATATAATTTTTTTTGCAGATTATTCCAGAAAAACGTAAACCAGGTTATACAATCCTTAATGCTGTTTCACTTAGGTACTGGCTTCACTTTTTTCATGTGCAAAAAGTGTCGTACAGGAAAACAAGTTCAACAACCCTGGTGTCAATTTACAGATTTCATTCTCTCTCATGGTGCTGGAAGGCAGGTTTTGAATATATTCAGTACTAAGTAGGTCTTAGGCAGTCAGAGAAGATGTTCAAAGCTATTTATCTGCATAGTAAGTTTATATTTGCTCAGAAAAAGAAACACAATATATAAGACTATGTGCTAATGTACAGCAACACATAAAAGATTTTTTTATTATTGCTGTTGTACTGGATGGCTAAATGAACATAACTTTAGTTCTCACATCATATATTTCTTCAAATCCACCACCAGTTCATTTAATAAATTGGTTAAACAGTCTGATAGATCTGCAGAAGTAAAGGAAGGGGGGGGGGGCATCTTCCAATCTTGTTTTGTTTGGATCCACCCCCCTCCCCCCATTAGAAATAAAACTGTGTCCCCTCTTATATCAAACTCTCTCTTTCACTGTTGTAAACTTGGTATACAAGTGGTTCAGTCAACAAATACTTGGTATCTTGGTTACTGCAAGTACTGGGTTGAATTTCAGAGAAGATTTGAAATGGCTAAGCTAACATACTTTGTCAAACAGAAAGTCATATTTTCGCACTAACATAATGATAATTTAAATATATTCATCATTGACAACCCACAGTAGTACATACAATAATGGGGAAAATTGTGGAAACACCTAGAATTTTTGGCAGGATGCTGCAACAGGGGTGTATGAAAGAGTTTAATGAGTATTGAAGGGTACATATGCCCCAACCCACACAAGGCAAAGGAAACTAATTTTAAAAATCACATTCAGCATTCCAAACAGATATCGTTACTACTTGAGTAATGCATACCAGTGTGTATAAATAACTACCATGTTTTATTCTGTTTTATTTAGTCTCAAATTGAAGCAGCATTATGACTATAATAGGAATTCCTAGCAAAAAAATAAGTGCATATGTATGTGATAAAGACTGTGATTGCAGTAAAATAGTTAGAAACGTTGAAATGCTCTCATACCGTTACATTATGGTCACTTTTTAGCCATGTGGCACCCTAGGCAATATTCACAGCCGGCGCCCGCCCTCCCAATTTGTCTCCCACCAGATTAGGGGGCAGAAGATGGTGCCCCAGGCGGCCACCGAAGTCGGCGGGTTGACCGGCTTCACCTTTAGCTAACATGGGAAACTCAGCAGCCATGTGCCGCTTTCCGTCCCGCTTCCGCGACCGGCAGCTGCTTCACACGCCGCCGCTGAACATAATTACTAACGCGATGCCATGTCATCTATTCTCACCAGGCCAAAGTGCTCAATATGCAGCTGTAAGAGCAACATTTTAATGTAAATATCTTAAGCACTTGCAGAAAATTGTCCAGTCAAAAATCATATCTGACGAAAGTGACCGCCTGAACACAATATATGAAAATCTATAAATGTATTCTTCTGAAAATACAAAGTAAACAACCATTTACGTACCAGCTCCTGCTTCAAACGTCTCAAGCATTTATCCATGTTTTTGCGGTCAGGTGTTGAATGTTGCTGTTCCATTTTTGTGGATGCAGTTTATACATTAAGCACAACTTTTTCTTAGCTTTCAGACATGTTTCCTCATATCTCGCTGGAGAAAAGAACTTAAAAGTAGTCCTTAATTGAAGTTTTTAAAAATGAAAACTTTCTTTTCAGGATCTCGTTTTAGTTTTACAGAAATGAAATCCCATGGAAAGGGGTCTGTTCTCCGCAGATGCTTGCAGGAAAATGCAAATGTCTTCTAATTGCCCAGCTATCATCGGAGAGTGGTTCACTCCCAGTTAATCTTTCCCAGCGACTCTCTGAGACCAGCGACGAAGACGTCGCTATCAATGAGCTGGGCAAATACGCTGAACAGTTTTTCGCATCCCAGCAAATGCGGCTTACAAAACACGCATTTCTGCTCCAGCGCAGACGAAACTGGCTTGACTGCATTTCTCTGCCAGATCATTGAACAGATCCAGCTGATGCAGATCCTCCTCTAAACGTTATGCCTGATGAATTTCTATTTTATGTAAGCCATTAATGTAATACCTGAATGCGCAGCTATTGAAAACATTATGAAATGCGATCTGCAGCTAAAGGGATGACAAAAGCTAATCGTGTTTAAAATAGCGCCCTATAGGCTACAGCACCACTTGCACTAGTCGTGCTATATAGTGAGACTGAAAACTGTTGTCTGCTCTAGAAAGGCAGTCATACGATTTCTGTTGTTTAAGTCTTTTACAATACATCAGCAATGCCTGCTTTAGACATTCTCTATAGGGGATCACCCATGACAAAGGCGCTGCCCCGGGGATACCGGCTAATCTTAGTAACTGTCTTTAAAGTGTAGTTTAAACCGTTTTTGGAAGAAAAAAGCGCCAAAATCGTAAACCCAGTACCGTAAAGATGATCAGCGCATAGCGAGTTACTTCCATGAACATTATGCTCAGTCTTTGCTTTATTTAACTAATAGCCATATTCATTTTAGACACACACAGGGCGAACCTTATACAGAAAAAGTTAAAATATATAGTCTTTTATTTGTATACACACCGGCTATACTATTGGCATTGTAAAAAGAGAATGTGAATGTCAGTTTATTATTCCCTGACTTTTATCTATTTTTACAACATTAAAACACCCCAGGAAGAGTCAGTATTGCGTTTCCAATCTACTTACACACTCAAATTTACTTCCCCATACTTCCAAACAAACTCAAGTTACACTAAGTACAATATACAGATACAATTCTCCTACTGACTTTTTTTTTTTTTTTTTTTTGAGTCAAACAGTTACTTTATTTATGTACCTACTGACTTTTATTGTTCAGTAGCACTCAAAATCGTGCATCATTTCATGGGAAATGTTTGAAAAATCCATCCCACCGGGCCACCCCACTGCGAGTGAAAGTTATTGCATTAAAACATTCTTCTGTGTGACAGATTGTTAAAATGTTCGAAATAAATGGAAACAACCATCAAGCCAGATTTGTAATCAATCATAAGCCGATTAATGAGTAAACGGGAAACACAAAGTATTTTTGCCATTAATACTGCGGACAGAATCACTTGTGATTCCATTAAATTTCATTCCAACATTTTGTTTCATCTCTCTGTTTGCTATAACAGCCACGGAGGATTCCGTGGGCGTAAGGCCATGCCCCCCACTGTACACTGCTTTTTGTGACTTCACTGCTTTAACTGGAAGAGACTTTTACATTTACAGATCTGGAGCAGAGCAGATTGGGAAAAGCGTCAGCCTCTGTTTTCTGGGGTGTCCCCAGTGGCCTATTTGGTGTTCTCTGCAAATATCAGCTCATTTTCCAGTGGGACGGGTTTTCACAGGCAGAAGATGCGAGGGCACCAGTGCCCAGCACCCTGCTTCATGCTTATTCATCTCCCTGGGGTGGGAGCCACACTGGATTAGCACTTTGCGGCAGCAGTCTTGTTTACACATTAAACAAAGTTCCTCTAACAAGAACACGACTCAGTTTGCTAGAGTAAATGTGCACATGGTGATTACTTGTGTGTAAGAAAGCATAAAAAAAATTCAAAAGCCAAGCACCCGTCAAGTTCCTGCAAGTTCTTTGGCACTTCCCCACTCGATGGCATTGCAGTGACATGAATCACGCATTGACTGCTGCTTTTTGACTCCGCCGCTCAGTTGGTTTTTATGACGGGCCTTTGCAAACAAGGTCTCAACATGCATAAGTAGGGCTCATGCGTGACATTCCAATAGGATTTAAAGTAATTTTTGCAGCAATGACAGAAGGTCATACATTTCTCAGAATGATTGGGAAAATTGCTCCCTTACAGCAGGTTTAGTGAGAAAAAGACAACAGGGAAATTAAATATTAAAAAGGTTTCGTTCTTCCACGGCTAAATGAATGATTTGCATGGAAAGGCTTCTTGAAAGAATGCAAACCTTTTAATTACCATCGTATCAAACATGCATTGGCGAGTACTAACAGCTCCCTTTCCTACACTTCGTCTTTATCCCCTGTGGGCCACACAATGCCTGAAATGTCTCACTTTAACTGACAGCACCTGAGTGTAACCGGCAACTGTGCTAACAAGACCCCACTCAATTACGACCGCTGGGGGAGAGACGGAGGCTGGGAGTATGTCAGTCACCTGCCAACAACATGGGGATTTCACATTCCTTTCTGCATTTTTTTCATACTCTAGGCACATAAAAAAATCACAAAGATAATGGTCCCAATCTGCAATCCACACAAAGCACAAAGAAGATAAAAATGTCTTCCTGTAAAAGCCACTGCAACATCCTTAAGAACAAGATCCAGAGTGTTTGCTAGTATTAATTACTCGAACAGGCCCCACCTTGTTCAGCAAGCAGGGTAGTTCAGCACATTAATGCTTTCACTTATTAATAAAGCATTTAATTTAATGCTACATATACAGCCTTTAGGCATTAACTGTCAGGCCAGTTAACGTCACAATTTGCAAGTTCCAGTGCAGCTTTTGGGTGCTGTACTACTGTTTTTCAAATTAGGCTTCTGGATCACTCTCACTTTCAGTCCATTACTTGGAAAATAAAATGACAATCCAGTCAAGGTCACAGGTGTTTTGAAAAATCTCAGGGAACACAGGATGTCTGGAAGCGAATGTCATGGGTGGGTCCAAATGCACATTGTTAAAGGTAAAAATAGCATTTGTTTTGATGAAAGAGAAGAAACAATAGACGATAACAGTAAAAGCACTGATACATTAATGACTGTGATAATATGAACATACACACTCATCTGAATCTACACTCGAGTTACACCTGCTGAATGACAGTTCCTATCATTTATAAAATCTCTCCTTTTTACTTGGGCTGTGCAGAGACTTTTTGAAGGGCAAGTGTTCAAATTTATTAAAAGGAATCCTGCATTTCATTATGATTTATGGGGATATTAAATATGAATGTTACAAATAAAAAATCAACTGTTAATGAGTTTTTAACTGTTTTTTAAATGATAATTTTGTGTGATTTGTGGCCCTGAAATTCTTTAGCATGTTGCAGCTCCAGCAAAAGTAACACATTGGTACTTTATTTAATTGTGACTGGAATGGACCTCAGTTACTAGTCATGTCAGTTTTAAGAATGTGATGATTTCTTAGCCCCTATTTGTATCAGTTTAATCTAGAAAATGTTTTGGTCATCTGTATAATTTTATATACTTTTTGCTATTGTACAAGACAAAAAATATAATGAATAAGTGCTATCAAGAAGTAAAATCAATTGTAAGATAGTATTTAGCTAGTGATTATGTCAAAAAGAACTTCATTCATTGTCAACCAGTTTCGAGAGATGAGATAATATGGCAAGTTTCGAAAGAAAACCCATTCTTTGATTTTTTTTTTTTTTGGGGGGGGGGGGGGGTACGCTTAAGTCCTCATTGCCCCTCTCCCATTTTTTTTTCTCAAAGCAGCCATTTTTCTCTTAAGCAGCCATTTTGTTTTATGCACCTAAATGTGATTATGACAACAAAGGTAAGTGTGTGTGATTAGGCCCCTGAAGCTTAACAGCCTGGAGACAGTAGACAGCTCTGGCCTTGCATATGGCCAGCCATACCATCACTGCACAAGGGAAAGACAGTGTGTGATATGCAGTGGAATTCTAGAAGCAAATATTCTATTTCTGTCTGCTAAGTGTGTGGTTTCTCATTTATCCATACACCTTCAAACAGTATATGTTTTGGGATTTTCTGCTTTAATTAATGAAAAAATATATATAAAGTTTATATTAATGTAGCTGTCCCGAGGTGCAACATGCTCTACCAGTGCATGATCCCCAACCTGGTCTGACTACCTTGGATATTTAAGTTTAGGTTACTGTGCAGAATTGTGCATCTCTATACAGTCTATGCAAATGACATCTATAAATGGACATTATTTTATTTATCTATTTATTTGTTTAATTTCACTGGTATTTTGGTTGAGCACGGTTCTGAGAATAATTATTGAATTCAATTCTGGATGGAATATTCCTTTTATTAAGTATAATTGCTGATGATTCTTATTTTGTTAAAGGTACTTGAAGATTGATATAATACTCCCATCTAGCGTTGAAATATGGTAAGTGCAACACGGAGGGCGTAGCAATTTTAGATTGAATAACATCCTAGGTGTTTGATAAATACGATCGAAGCTCTAAAAAACTTAATAGATTGAAGCTCTATGACCTGACTAGACGCTAGATTTATGATTGCGTATAATATGTTCACTGTGCAGTCCTTACAACAACACAATTTGAGCCAATAAAACGGCAGTTTCTTTGAGCCGAAGTATCGCGATATTCTGATTGTTTGCAAAGATGGCGGCATCCTTGAAGAAAGTTGCTCATGATATTGAATCACGCAAACGAACTGATGATGTTCTGTTGTCAGAAGGAATTGATTTTGGTTCTTTGCTGTTGTCTCAGCCCGTCCTCGATGGACTCACTGCTGCAGGCTTTCAGAGACCCTCTCCGATCCAGCTAAAATCCATTCCGCTAGGGAGATGTGGACTGGGTAAGTTCAAGTCTGTATCCACGAGTGTTGGCGGCGCATTTGTTAAAAGGCACACCGATTACATCGTAATTAACTATTTAGTCTGTCGTATTATAGGCAGGTATAATGCATTTGTTTGGTACCAAATTGTTTCCGGATTAATTATGTTGTTTAATGATAATTGATGGCAGTTTTCTGAATTCCTGCTGGTTTTATGTTTTTATTTCCCGTCTCACTGAAGATCTGATTGTTCAAGCCAAGTCTGGCACGGGGAAGACCTGCGTGTTCGCCACTATCGCCCTGGATTCTCTGATCATACAAAATCTAGCCACACAGGTGAATTGAAACAACGTTAAGCAACCTCATCTTCAGAAAAAGCAGTGTTGTGGAATGCTTGAATAATTGTACTTCGTTACTATATACAGCGGTGTCGGAGGAACATGGATAGCGTGGCAAGTTCAGGGGGCTCAGTACTTCATAGCCACCCCCCCAAAAAAACCATTGGGTCGACACTAAATACATTTGATACTTAAGTATTGTTAAAATCAGATACGTAAGACATTTTTTTTAATTATTATTATTATTTTTAACTCAAGTATTTTAATGGCTGGCTTAACTTTTAGCAGAGTTATTTTCTAAGGTGTCCCTACTTTTATTCAAATATGGTTTTCAGGTGCTCTATCCACCACTGGAGAAAAATTCAGTTACACTTTATTTGAAACTGTCGTCTATAGTACATTATAGATACTTTCATAATGCATTCTAATAGTTGGTATAAGAATTAATAGCATAACAGTGTCTTGACAGTTATAAGACATAATAGTGTTGATTATAATACTTCATAAACTCGAGTGAAGTTCTTATCTGTAATGCACTATTGATACCTTCATAATGCGTTATAATGGTCGCTATAAGAGTTAAAGATACTTCGTATATTATTATAAGGGTTTTTATAGTGCATCATAGACGAGAGCTTCATAAAGCATTCATAATAAACATGCGTAAAATGTGTTATCTGTTTATATACATATTTATAGGCACATTAATAATGCTTTATTAATGCATCATAATGTGTTGTGAATGTGTTCATAGATTGTTATAGACATGGCATTCATAGAAAGTGTTACTAAAATTTCAAGAATCTTTATACTGTTTTCTGTCCTGTTTTCATTGGCTGCAACTGTCTTAATATAAATGTATTCTGACTGTAGAGTTAAAACTGCAGTTATGATTCCTGAGTGTAACACTCATGATGGGTTTCCTATGCATTTGTAACAGGTCCTTGTCCTGGCACCAACCAGAGAGATTGCAGTGCAGATCCATTCAGTGATCACGATGATCGGCAGCTGCATTGAAGGACTGCAGTGTCATGTATTTATAGGGGGAACGCCAGTGAGCCTGGACAAAGCGAGACTGAAGAGATGCCACGTTGCTATTGGGTCCCCGGGTGAGTCCTGAGTCTGTCATAGTCTCTTGCAGTGCTGATATCAGCATCGCAGTGGGTACAGGTAGCATCTAAAGGAAATGACAGCATTCATTTTTATCAAATTATTTCAGCATTCAGATTAATACTAAGCTTAAAAAGCTGACCGTTTATTATTTTACTCACTTGGTAGAGATGGAACGTTTTACTGATGGAATCCAACCTGGGAGGTAAAAGCTTTTAACTTACTAGTCGATCTACCTTCCCTACTCTTACTTACTATGGGTAGTGACTGAAAGAATGAGATTGCAGATAGAAACAGCAGAAATGAATTTCCTCTGCAGGATGTGTGGGCTCAGCCTTAGAGATGTGAAACTTGGACAATCGGGGGGGCTCGACGTAGAACTGCTGTTCCTCTGCATCAAAAGGAGTCGGATGAGGTGGTTTGGGAATCTATCTAGGATGTCTCGTGGACGGCTCCCTGGGGAGGTGTTTTGGGCACATCCATCTGGGAGGAGGCCCCGGGGCAGATCCGGACAGATTTTATCTCTGGCGTGGCCTGAGATGGCTTTGGTATTCCGATGGAGGAGGTGGCTGGTGAGAGGGAGGTCTGGGCATCCCTGTTTAGACTGCTCCCCCCCCGACCTAAAGCCAGATAAGCGGCAGAAGATGGATGGATGGAATTAATTCAAGTATCTTGTGTCGGGGATCTACGTGACCTCCAGTCTTATGTGAATTTTTGTGTGAATTCTGCCTTGTATTCACTGTCTGTGTGTGTGTTTTTTGTTGTGAAGGACGTGTGAAGCAGCTGATTGAGTTGGGGTTCTTGTCTACACCAACCGTTCGCCTGTTTGTCTTGGATGAGGCTGACAAGTTGCTGGAAGAGGGCAGCTTCCAGGACCAAATCAAGTGAGACGTACATTTTTTGAAAATAAAAAATATATTTTTGTGTGAGTATTAGTAATGAGTTTCAGCTCTCTGCTTTAGTAAAGCAATATGTTTGGTCGCCTGCCCTTTGATCATAAGAATTAGTTGCATTGAAGCGCGTTCCTTCAGTTTGTTCTTTTATTAGTTGCTGTCAAACACGTTTTATTGTATTTTCCTTCTTTTACCCACCTTAGGCGGAGTTGAGGCCAATTCATACTTTACTTTTCTGTGTGCACTTTCGGCTGCAGATGAGGGGAGGTGACATAAAGGTCATCATGGGGGGGCTGTGGCTGCGGACGGCTGCGGTCGTAGCCCAGATTTTTATGTTTAACGGAAACCTTGTGCATCCGTGCACATCAGTCTTGCACGTGCAAGATAATCTATTAGGTATTTCTAGTAAGTTGCAGCGTGGGCTTTCACAGATTAGTGGCCAACGACAAAAGGTTGTAGTTGTAGTTACAGGTAGGTTTGGTGGTATCGGCATATCTAATGTTTTATGCCGTCCAGACAAAACCAGCTTATGTGGTATTTTAAAAAGCTACACTTTTATGGCATTTTGAAATCTTGGCCGTGAAATTTGCTGGGGGGTTGGGGTTCGAACAGTGTAGTTCGAACTGGGCTTTACCATTTTACTGACTCTTTAAAAGAAGTTTTTAGTCGAGCTAAAGGCGTTATGGATTCTTTTTATCAAAAGTTAATCTTAATTGACTTGTTTTAGATTTTACCGGTTTCTGACATTTTATAGTTATTTGCAAAGTTTTTACCTTTTTGATTATTCAGTCTGTTACTAACTTAACCTACATGTCTTCATCGTGAATGTAGCCCTAGCTGCTGGCATGACATTAAGAATCGGCACCTATAGCTGCACCTGACTGTCCATCATGATCATTTTCTACTCTTCAACGATTCAGTCTCATTTCTCTCTTCCTTGCTGGCATCCTCACTCTGTCCTCCCCCTTCCCCCCCCAGCTGGATCTACTCCACTCTACCAGCCAGCAAGCAGATGCTGGCCCTGTCTGCCACTTATCCTGAGTCCCTGGCCCAGAACCTGGCGCGCTACATGAGAGATCCCACCTTTGTGCGACTTAATCCTACTGATCCCAGCCTGATGGGTAGGATATCCAGCTACAGTAGCAACTCTGAATAAATTCAGTAAATGCAGCTGAACCTATTTGCGTATTTTTAAAAATGTTTTTGTTTTTTATATTGGTCTTCAGGGTTGAAGCAATTCTACAAACTGGTGCGTTCCCACCCGCTGCCCCATAAGATCTTTGAGGAGAAGGTCCAACACTTGTTTGATCTGTTCAGCAAGATTCCCTTCAACCAGGCCCTGGTCTTCTCCAATCTTCATAGCAGGTACCTCATTTTTCCATCAGATACTGCATATATGACAGAATATTGGCCTTTTAATGTGTGCTGGTGTGTGGAATCTCGTGGTGAAGCTATGGTGCACATCACAAAATACACACCACACTTATACATCACAAAATAAATAGTGACTCATATAGTCATATAAATAGTGATGTTTGGGACGGACGCAGGAGGGCTTTCTTGGTGATGGAGGTGGTGTCCAGTAGAGTTTGTCTGCCATGTGCCCTAACAGGAGCATCACGCTGCTCACTGCATCAACAGTGGAGCTGTTGATGTTCAAAGAACCCTGCTGCTCGTTCTCCCTTGAACATCAACAGCTTCACTGTTGATACGGTGAGCAGTGTGAAGCTCCTGTTAGTGCACATGGCAGACAAACTCTACTGGACACCACCTCCATCACCAAGAATTTAAGCCCAGCAGCGTCTCACTTGCTATGAAGGCTAAAGAAGGCCAGCCTCCCTTCCTCTACCGAGGGCCCATCAAGAGTGTCCTCTGCTGCTGCCTCACTGTCTGGTTCTGGCACTGCGGTGTCACTGACTGCAAGCCCCTGCACTGGATAATGAGGACAGCAGAAAGGATCATGGGGGCTCCGGTCCCTGCCGTCACCTAACTGTACTGGAAACATGTCATCCGCTGTATAAACAAAAATATTTCCGTCTGGCAGAAACTTCCAGAGCATCTGAACTGTCACTGCCAGGCACTGCAACAGGTTCTTTCCCCAGGAAGTACCCTGCCCCCACCCCGGACCAAAGACTGCTGCTACCCCCATCAGACCCCCCCATGCCTTTTTCTCTCTTCTTTTATTACATTTTCATAAGCACTACTTGCACTACACTGCACACTTGCACCCAATCATAGTCTTTATACACATTCATCTTGTATTGTTGTGTTGTGGTGTTGATGTTACACATTTTATTTTTCGTATTTGTGCGTGAATGTGCTGACAAAGATCTCTTGCGTCTTGAGTGCTTCTCCTTCTGCTGCCACGGACAAATTCTCATCTGTCCTAGGGCACAGCACCTGGCTGATATCCTGTCACAGAAGGGCCTCCCTGCCACCTGCATTTCTGGCAAGTAACGGACCGCATCATTAGTGCTATACACCAGTGACTCCAAATATGTCGACCACCCCCATGTAAAACGTGGCCACAAACCAGTCATGGTGATCACGCTAACCCCTGTCCACTGTCGAAAGCACCTACAATGGGCACACAAGCGTTTTAACTGGACCTTGGATCAGGGGAAGGAGGTCGCGCATCCTGTTCTCTGTCCGTCATCTGGATGATTTGGTATATGTCGATCATCTGTGGGATGCGCTGGACCGCCAAGTTTGGCCTGCCATTTGTAGCACAGTAGCCTTCATTTACGTCTTGGCTGCCCAAGACCCGCTCCCGACGCCTTTAATTAGGGATGACTGAATAGTCTGTCTGGGAGCATTTTTGCTTCAACCTGTTTGCATGAGCGTCTCTTCCGTAAATGTGCTCCCTCTGATGTACCTGCAGGCAGCCTGAGTCAGGACCAGAGGCTGGAGGCCATGGCCAAGCTGCGACAGTACCAGTGCCGCGTGCTCATCTCCACCGACCTGGCAAGTCCGTCTCTCACATGCGCACGTTTACATCTTTGTTGGAACCGTTCATTCGTTTCAATGGGAAAAATTGATTGATTAATCCCAGCTATGACAACCTTAACACCTACCCAGCCCTAAACATAAGTAAACAAACAAAATACAAGACTTTTTGATTGCTGTGATATATTTTTGTTCCCCACATTTTCAAAATAATGGGTTTTATCACGTTATGGGGACCAAAGTGGGGACATTTGATCCCCATAATGTCATGTATACATAATCCATACACGCACACTCATAACTGACATAGCTACCGGTGGTGGAAATTTAATTATGCGATGTGCGGCTGCATGATAAAATGTGCAAAAAAAGTTGACGGAATACTGTCCCTGTGTGGAGCCGGAGAGTGAGTGTTCATATTTATATTCTAACTTCCCCTTTTGTCCTGGCCCTTTGCTGGTGTCCCCAGACCTCTAGGGGAATCGATGCAGAGAAGGTCAACCTAGTCATCAGCCTGGACGTGCCGCAGGACCATCAGACGTACATGCACCGCGTTGGACGAGCTGGCCGGTTTGGTACGTACCCATTCTGCTGCTGACAGGTGTCCTTGTGAACAGTGACGTGTCAAAGCTGTGATTGAGTGATGCAGCTCAAAACAAAACAAATAATTCCAGCCCTAAACCTGGTCATAAGCTTAACTCTAATACTGGGCATAGTCATAGGGCTCAATGCTTAGGGAAGCACACTAGTAATTGAATGCAGGATCTAATCCCCGACCCTGAGCAAGGTACCGCCCCCAGGCACTGCTCCCCGGCCGCTGAATTAGCTGCCCCCTGCTATGTCACAACGTCACATATGGGATAAATGCAGAGGACGCATTTCGTTGTTGTGCACTGTGGTGTGTCAACAATGACCACAGATCGCTAAATCCTAATGTCAATGTTAACCCTAAGTGCAGCATAAGGACCCTGCGAATTTCATTTGCATACCTGCAGGTATCAGACGGCTGTTGTGCCTCCGCCCCTCGCTCTCAGCTATGGGGGTTCCAGGACTATAAAAAAAAAATAAAAAATAGTCCAGACTCCATGCTGTTACTGTACTGCCTGTGTGAAGGACCTGATCGGTGGAACTGGCAGTCATGGCCGATATGTTTGGGATTAACGTTAACGTGTCAGTGTTTCATTTAGAGATTTCATTCTTTTTATACAAATAAATACAGTGCATTTCTGTAAATAGAATTTTCTATTACGAAAAAAGAAACCTCAAGAATATTTTTTGTGAATTTACAGCTTGAACATCAGATTTTTGTATAACTGAATGAAGTGTGGCTGTATTTCTACACGAGGGTCAGATAGGTGAGGGAGGTATGCAGTAGTGATATTATTGCATTTATTGAGTTTATCTTATAATAGCATCTTCCTTTTGTTCCAGGTACTTATGGACTGGCTGTGACGTACTGTTGCCATGGAGAGGAGGAGAACAAGTTGATGGCCATCGCACAAAAGAGCAATCTGAGTCTGTCTTGCCTACCAGGTACTCAAATATTGTGCAGCTTTTGACTAATGTAACATTTCATTTACACAAAGACTGATGGGTTGCTTTTTAATGTGCTGTTTTTGCTGGTTAGTCTATTTTGCTTTCTGTTTTTAATTTTTCCACTTCAGATCCCATCCCGTCTGGCCTGATGGAGGAACCCTGTGACTGGGATGTCACTGTTGAAAACCTTAAGATGGGCCCTGCTTTCGAACCCTTTGCCAGGTCTGAAAAGAAGAGGAGGCCGATAAAACGCGAGGTTCCCCTTTTGGCGGCGTCTCAGCTGGACGACTCTGCGGCCGAGCAATGCCAGGAAAAAACTGCTCCCAAGCGGCGGGTAAAAAGCTCAGACCTTGGAGTTTCTACAAAGACAAGTGAGCAGCCAAAAAGAACAACTAATGTGCGTGAAGCGTCCATCCCCAAAGCCGCGCAGCCGGAGACGAAACCCCTCGACGTGCCTCAGATTCCTCCCCTGTCCTCCTTCAAAGTAAAAGCATGTTCTGCCATGTCCTTTGATCAACTGGTGGCTGACTATGAGAGCTTCATCACCGATGGCCCAGGGCGGTCCGTAGAGGTGGTGTATCAGTATACTGGAGACGGGCTCCAGAGCAGTGTGCCTGCTGCTGAAGTGAATGGTAAAAGAGTGGCTGAGGAGCAGTCAGTAGAGAGGGATTCTTCTCCTTTGTCCCCTGGATCAGCCTCTTCAATCTCTGCTGATTCTGTGGAGGGATCATCTGAGTCAAGCTCAGATTCAGAAGAGGAAAGGAGTGAGGACCAGGATATAATGAGCGGCCCAGAGACGGACGAGGGATCTGTCTGTGGCTCAAAAGCTTTCACCGACTTTCACCAGCCTGTTGATCAGTTACAGAACCTGGATGCATCGATAGAGCAACCAGCTTCCCTCCCTGAAGCATATCTGGAGGATGAGTCTCAAAAGAAACATTGGAGACCCAGAAATAGCAACGCCAGACCCTGCAAAATAAAAGGCAGGAAGACGGAGGAATATGCCACAGAGGAGGCCTGTGACGACGCAAAGGACAATGAGGATCACAGGCAGGCCTATCATCAGGCACGGCAAGAATACTGTGCTGCAGGAGCCACGCGCTACCCTCAGGGGTACAGTGTGGCTTACAGCTGGATGGCCGCATATCGAATGAATGCTATCTATATGCAGGAGTTGCTTAAACAGTAACCGGTCTTTTGGTTTAGTTTTTTGTGGATTACTTTGATTGTTCAAAATGATGAAGCTCTTTTACAGATGATGGTTTATTTTATTTATATATATAATTTTCAGAAGGGATTAAAAATGTCCTAAGTTAATGAGTCAAGACTGGGAGGATAACATGAGTTTTGACCAATATTTTCCAACCTGGTCCTTGGGGACCCCTAGCCGGTCCACGTTTTTGCTCCCTCTCACCTCCCTGCCCGGCAGTCTACAGTTTTGCTCCCTGCCCGGCAGTCTACGTTTTTGCTCCCTGCCCGGCAGTCTACGTTTTTGCTCCCTGCCCGGCAGTCTACGTTTTTGCTCCCTGCCCGGCAGTCCACGTTTGAGAGCTGGGAGACAGCAAAAACGTGAACCGTCTAGGGGGCCCAAGGACCAGGTTGGGAAACACTGGTTTAGACAGAAGGCCCTTTTCAGTGAAATGATGCTAGTTATTAGATGAAGACTAGCTTTGGTGTGCAGGTGGACTGCAGGGGTCAGAATAAAAAAAAGGTAGTTTTTTAGGTAGTTATGTTGACCTTCTAAAATCCCTTTATAATGGATCAGAAATAAAATCTCTTCATCCTTTCCATTTTTAACGGCACTCTCAAATCTTTATTTTACCTCTGTGGGAAACTTTCATTAATTTAAAGTGCACTTATGCGTAGCAGTAAGTATCTAGTAATTTGGGACACACTCCTAGCTTGCAGCTAGCCTACAGACCAGTCGCACTGAAACTTAAATAACCTGCAGAAAACATCCAGGGACATGGGCGTGCTGGCAAAGCTGAAGGTGCCATGTGGGTAGACACAACATTTGCAATTAAAATACAACCCACTCTGAGTATTTAGATTAAATCCACGTTATAAAAACTTTTTACCTTTATCTTTAGTGCTATGAATGACATTTTGCATATGAATTATACTTTGCTTTTCTTTGATGATGGTGGCCGTCATACTGACGGCTGCCCGTTGCTCTGTTTTGATTCTCACGCTTGTCTTTGCCAACCCGGGAAGTCCTGCTCTTTTGCTGGACAGTGTGTGGAAATGAAACTTTGCAAATGCTGTGCAATGCAGTCTTCCTTGACCAGGTGGTAAATATGTAGTTTTGCTGTCTTGGGGCAACGCAATAATAAAGTATTTTGGAAATCTGTTGCTGTTATTGACTGGAAATGGGGTGGATTAAATCACATTTAGTTTTTTGCAAATCTTTCAGTCCTACAATCTCAGTGCGGTGACCTGCCGCACAGAAGGCCGCCGCGTAGCTGCTATTGTCGCTTCCCTAGTTATTATTTTTCTGTTCTTATTAAACAGGCTGTCTATGTACTTATTGTTTTTACAGTCATAAGTTATATTAGACACAGACAGCATCAATACTTAGTAGTTCATAAAACCAGTCAATGACGATTGCAGAAACTCTTATCTGAAACTGAAATAAGTTTATGCCAAAGAGAAATGTTGAATACCTGCTTGACTGGCTGTTTTGGTAGAAATTAGTATCTGAGGTAAAGTAAATGTTAGCCTGATTTTCAGTTTCCACTGTTTTACAAACCTTCGTGATCTTTTGTTTTTCGCAGTTCAGAAGCTGCATAATCCCTCACTTGCGTACCTGCAGCCGCCATTGGGCAACTTGAAAATTCCCTTGTGCGAGGACTGGACTGGGCATCTGACGACCAGGCATGGTCCTTGAGGGTCATGGATTTGTGGGGGGGGGGCAAAAGTTATGACCGCCATCCCCCCACCCCACTGGTTGTTCATCTTGGGAGACCCCGAAGGCATTGACCGATATTTAATCCCAGTCCAGGCCTGTCCCGTGCTGATTGCGGTTGGCGCTTGACATGATTACTGAAAATTCACAAGTGTTTACATGAATAATGTGTTCGATTAGAGCAGACTTTTTTGAGAGGGGCCTTGTCTGACCAACCATTTTTATCTGTCTTTGATTGCGACGCTGCTCAGTATCTTAGTTCCAGTTAGATTAGAGGACGTGTCCCCTGGTCCCCTGGTGTTTCTGAAAGCCGTCCTCGGGGACCCCCAGTCGATCCATGTTTTTGCGCTCTCCCGATTCCTGGGGAGATGGGAGGGAACACAAATGTGGACTGTCTGGGAGTCCCTGAGGGCGGCTTTCAGAAACACTGCCCTAAATTCTCCCAATGTCTATGTGAGTCTTCATGTTTTTACATAAATCTCTAACATAGTGTCCTGAACTGCCTCATTCTGCAAACTACCTAAAAATGGGTGTGGCCTATTACATCAGCGCACCCGGTGGAATATTTTGGGGTTTGCCCATTTCTTCTCATGAAATGGCTTTAAAAATACTCCAAACAGCCAATATTTCTTAAATATTTTCACTCAGGCCTAGTAGTATTAAAATTAAAAGTGACAAAATAGTAGACCCACTGCATCAATGCCTCACAAATTGATAGCAACCAGTTAAGCCATGAGGGAAAAACCAATCAATTTAAGCTTTGGACACTATGTAACATTAATCTTTTAAGCCCCTGGAATTCATTGTAACTTCTAGGCCAAGATAAAATATTCAGAGTATTTGGCCTGTATTCAGTGTTATCATTTACTCCAAACAGACGTTTCTAGAAGCTGTAGTGGTTTTTGTAGTTATGTGTCAGAGCAAATCGGATGAAGTAAATTTTCAGTATAAACTTGGTGATTATTAAAAAAGTGGGGTGGCAGGTAGGAATGGTGATATTGTAAATGATTAGTCCTACTGTCTACTTTAAACATAACTGCACAGGATGCAAGACAGAGAATTATATGACAGATGACAGTCAATCAGTGCAACTCTCAATGTAAGCAATATAGAGGTGCTAGCTTAAATAACCATGTACTTTTAGACTGCAGTAGGAGTGGAAAAAAATGAGAAAGCTGACAGATCTGAGAAAAATACAAAAATGTCAAGAATCAAACATCCAAACCTGTAAATGCGGCTCTGACCACTTACGGCACCATCCTGACTGAATGATTCACTTAACTTTAAATGGAGGTACAAAGAATCCCCTGTTCCTGTATCAGCACTGGGATACAAATGGTTTAATTTTGTGTATTTACATGTCGGTAATATCCATCCATCTTCTGATTGCTTCTCCGGGTTGGTGTCAAGCTGATGTGGCCTGGAGACTATCCCAGGCTGCACTGGGCACACTGCAATAACCCTGGATAGAATGTCAGTCTTCTGCAGTTCAGGTACATGTTCACGCTCACACTCAATTTAGAGGTGCCAGTTAGACTAACTACGTGTCTTCGGACTGTGGGGGGGTGTCCAATGTGGAGTGAAAATGGCTGCTCCATATTCACAGAGAAGGAGTAAGATTTGAACCACCAACCTATAAGGAGCGAGTATCAGTATGACCCGCCATGACACCCCTGCGTGCCTATCCATCCATTTTCTGTAGCTCCTTGTCTTTATTTAGGGTTGCAGAGGGTCTTAAGCCTATCAGAGACAATGGGTACAAGGCAGCTGAAGGAACTTCTAAGGCTGAAATGTTTTGCAGTCTAACATACCATTCTACATAACATACCATATTACAAGATGGTGGCAGATTACAAGATGGCCGCCTCGGTACAATGCTCTCTGGCATTGACTTTGATTTTGTTTATTTTCTGTGTGTCTGGCCCACAAACATAGTCAGTCACTCTACTGCTAAAGAGCAGGCAATTCACTCTAGACAGATCTTCCCTGGTTTTTAATGATCCGGACAGTTTCTTGGACATCCTCGTTGGTGGAACAGCTGCTCTCTATGGAAGCTGCCGGTGACGACGCAGGAAGCACCCGGGTGCACTGGAGAAGCTCCAGCAGCGGGGGTTTCGAATAGCGCCCCCGTCGATTCACCTGCCGAATCTGCAGTCCTTACCCAACAAAGCGGATGAGCTGCTTCTCCTCAGCTGGACAAACATGGACTTTGCACATTCTGTTGCCCTGGTTGGCATCTGCCAGGCTTCCATGTACACCGTACAGCGCGTAACGGAGCTTTCGGGGAAAATGAGAGGCGGTGGAATTTGCTTCTACATCAATGAAGGGTGGTGCACAGATGTCATGGTGTTAAATAAATACTGCAGCCCAACTTTTCATAAACTGCAAAGCCTTTTATTCACCACGGGAGTTTTCACCTTTCATCCTGGTCGTAAGCCAACGCGGGCAGCACAACGCCGAGTGGATAACCGTTCTGGAAACATCCACTGCTCATCATCCTTGCCGATTTTAACTGGTTCATCTTATTTCAGTCTACAGGCAAAAAATAAAACCTGCTAAGTTTTTGAAGCTGCATCTGATAACCTGGACGACCTGGCAGACACTGTGACATCCAGGTTGGAAAAACCGATCAGGAGGGCTGGCTCTGTTGTTGGCATGAAGCTGGACACCCTGGCCACAGTGGCAGAGGAAAGGACTCTGAACAAACTGCTGGCCGTTATGGACAATGTCAGGCAGCCTCTGCACGGTGTCATTAACAACCAGAGGAGTATGCTCAGTGTCAGGATGCTATTCCTCAAATCCAGAACTGACAGACGTAGGAAGTCCTTTATCCCACACGCCATCAAACTGTTCAACTCCTCATGGGTCCAACAATAGACCGATTAACCTGTGCAATAATTATTCATTAGTACCATCATCCCATCACTATTTACTACTTCTCCATATACCTTCATCCGTAACTGTAATGTATGTGTATGTGTAACTATGTGTAACTGTAATGTATGTGTATGTGTAACTATGTGTAACTGTAATGTATGTGTATGTGTAACTGTACGTTGTTTATATGTTGTTTGGTGCTATGGTGCTACTTGAAACTGAATTTCCCGGAGGAACCTTCCCGAGAGATTAA
>JAODKF010000116.1:8321053-8347182 GCA_026779585.1 Mormyrus proboscirostris
ATCTTTAATGTTATGCCTTTTGGAGGTCAGTTCATCTTCTGCTCACTTACCTATTCACAGTAACAGACATTTTAAGCCCAAACTTTTGCATGCCACTGTAGTCAGGAAGATTTCGTTTCCCTCAATTTGTTGGAAATAATGTGCAGTTGAAAATGCACTTTCACTTTAGTCCATGTGACTTCACTCTAACTTTCCACAAAAGGTTCTGTGATAAGACCTACTGATTAGGGAGACATGAAGTGTGTTTTATTTCATAAAAGTCACTGCACTATGCAGGGAGGTGTAATCATCCTGGAATTCGTGAACATTATCAAAGATGAGCATTTGTACCATAAAACATTTTTTCATTGTTCAGTGGCCCAGTTTTTGCACTCCTTGCATTGATGCCGTACAAATTGATAGCAACCATATCTGTGCTTTGCGCTTGGATATAAGCAGTTTCCAAATGGCGGCACTGATTATAAACACCAGCCGCCAGAAGCTCATTATGTAGTTGTGGTCACAGAGGTATTGATTCATTTGTGTTAGACGCCAGTTCTTCCATCTTCCATCTGAATCTTTCAGTGTGTAATAGATGTTTGTACTGGAGTGGAGTGATCCATTCACCTGTTGTCAAATGTTAATGACATAAAATGATTTTTTAATTTCTCTCTTAGAGCCCTGCAGTCCTAACATTTTCCTCTAAAGTAAATGAGATAGTAATTTTGTGTCATTTATTCCCTAGTGTTAAAGCTGAGTGTTGGGTTCTCATTTTACCCTTCTGTCATATAAAATCAATTCCCAGGTCCTGGTTATTTTTTCCATCTCTTTTCCATGTGCATCTGTTTCCTGCCAAGACCAGAGGACAGCGTTTAGCAGCTATTATTTTAATTGTCTGTCTACACCTTTTGGCAAGTTTCAACTTGTAATTTCCATTACCAATGCACCTGCAATCCACTCTTAGGACTCTTTGGAAATCGGACAGGTGCCTCCAGTTGCTTTGTGGGCCTGTGTATAGTACCTTGCTTAGACAGAGTGCTAATCGGCTACTTGACAGGGTAATATCACTCACTTCAGGCAAAATATCTGATTGGCTCAAAAATGCATTTCATGCTGCTATTATTTTGTCCCCCTTAGGTATGTGCATGTACGCCTGCATACCTCCATCATCTCTAATGTGTGATTGTAAGCCCTTTCTATTGGTCTGTACTGTCAAACAGCTGAAAATGAGTTTCAATTTGGGCTGAAAACAATGAAGATGACCTGAAGAAACTTCCATCCATCCATTTTCTGAAACCGCTTATTCTTTTCAGGGTTGTGGGGGATATGGAGCCGATCCCACAGGCTACAAATGCAAGGCAGTAGAAGGAACTTCTAACGCTTAAATGTTATGCAGCCTAACATATTCCACAAAGTTGGCATTTTTGCCTCACTTGTGTTGTTTAATAGGCTACATTTTAATCTCAGAGACAATCAATGATTGTAGTCTGACAATATGTGGACTAGTCATGTAATGCAGGCAAGAGTGACACTTTTTTGTGGTTTCTGACGTTCGTAGATTAATAAAATCAGTAAAAATGTGAATTGTATTGGAATGAGCGTTCCTCTTAGATTTTGTCACCACAGAGGTGTATCATTAAAACCATGCAGTGCAAAGGCTAACTGAGCTAAAAGTGCTTGAAGAACAACTTCCCAAATTGGTATTTGTGGCAGATATAGATCTTTATCAGGCGCTTCACAGTTGTGACACAAGACAAAGTCATAAATGATATATAACATTTGACAAGATGATACCACAAGAGAAGTAAAAAGGACAGGCAGGTAAGGAAAGAGAAAAAACAATCTACAGACCTACATTTTATCCTGTCATAAAAACACACGATGTAACTGAACAATTCCATCCCTCCCTCCCCACAGTACAATGAACAATGGTGACACAGATCATAACCTTTTTTGTTTTCAAACCCGTTGCCCAACAACCATCTTCAGGACATGTAGCCCAATGTCATTTCACATCACCTCACTCTTCACGCTACCTGATAAAATCACATGTACCTCATTTAACATGTGACCTGTAATCTGTTACATACATTTTTATACCTCTCACCTCACCTCTTGGTCCCAGAACTGAAAAAGCCTAATTCTGGCATAGGGTCATGACTAACTCAAGTGGTGGATTCTTGGGAAAAGCATTATAAAGCGTAGGGCTCAAGCGAAGTATATCAGGGAAAAAATTTAATGTCACTGGCAGAAAATTCACTGCTAAACACCAATAACATTTATGTTGAATAAAGGAGCTCTCTCACTGGAGAAAATGTCGAGTATATATGCTTCCTCCATTGTATCTCACCTCTCTTAGTCTTATTAGTAAGTGTTACACCTCAGTCTATGGCTGAGCTGTAAAAATGTGTGTAGTTTTATGTGGTACAGACCATAGGAAGTCCTTCGGCCATGAGTTTTATTTACAGCGGTAGGCATAAGAGACGTGAGATGTAAACAACCAGTGCCAGACGTACAGTATGCCAGAACAACAAACAAAACCCCACATCTGCAGTAAAATACAAACCATCTCCCTACCATTTCACTGAACTAAATACAAGGTGGAAAAGATAATGCCCTACACGTACTGTAACTCTTAAAGTAACCAAAAACAGGCACCAAAAAAATTGAAAAACAAATGCCCTACTGTCTGAAGAGAGGGATTAATGCAACCAGTACACATCCATCCATCCATCCATTATCTGTATCAGCTTATCCTATGCAGGGTCACAGGGGTTCGGAGCCTGTCCCGGAAGCTACGGGTTCAACACATGGAGTATCCCAGGATGGGGCGCCAACCCATCGCAAGGCAGACAACGAATAGTGAAATTCAAATATGACGTAATAAGGAACACAGAAGCAACTAAAATCCAAAAAGGCTGAATAAACTCAGAATCCATATTCTTATACAAAGTCCTACATAAGGCAGGTGTTAGTAATTGGAATGGAAGTATTGCAACAAAAACCTCAGGACCGCAAGTGATTTCTTTTGTGTGTGAATACAGTTCATTCTGAGGTGCTTTTGTTAAGTAGAACAATGTATTTTAAATGTGTTCTTGTTTGAGAAGTTCAACATTGTGAGAGTTCATGTTCGGTTAACAGAATTTTTAGCTCCCTAAAATAAGTATTGGTGTCAGAGACAAACTTTTCATATCGCTTGGGCCCTACATAAAAGGAGGTTCTGTGACTGTTCTGGAATGTTGGACACAAAGCCCCGGTAGAGTTTACACTGGGAGGTGCTGTCGGTCAACTGCCCCCAGGAATGTTTCTTGCTGGAATGAGAGGATACGGAACCACAATTAAGAGCCTCCTATTGGGGGTGGGTAACCATGGTAACCAGGTAACCATGATTGAATTGACTTCCAGATACAAAGCAATGTCTGACATGCATGGCCTTTCGCAGTGAATATAGAGCGCTAAATGTTGTTATTGCTACTAGAGAACCAAAATATCAACAGTCATGACCTGTGCTTCTTCTCTCAGTTTGGTTAGTGATGAGGTATAATTTTGCAGGTATATTATGGACGTAGCAGGGACTCTCCCCCTCGTGCTTCCCAAAATTAGACGCAACACTGATGGTAATAGCACTTTCTATAACATTTAGGGCTACCTCTGAACGGCTCATTGAGGCTTTTTTACCTACAGCTCCAGCAAAATCACAGTACCATATCCTAACGCCATGGTAGATTCAAACAGGAAAATTACAACTGTGACAATGGCTCACACAAGAGATGCTTTGCAGAACTGCAAAAGGGGTACTTGGTGCCAAATATCTACCCACCTCATAGGGACAAAGAAAAAGAATAAAGATCTATTGGTCTGTTTCATCTTATCAGTAGTGGTCAAAGAGGTGTAGAGTGCATACATAAAACAAGATCAAAACGGCGGATGACGAGAGCTCTATAGCATCTTAGCCAGTGTCATGGAAGTTGAGACAAAGCTAACCTGCAGGAGTAGGTGGGTCAAGGCCATTGGCAGCAAATAGCCCCGTTATATAGAAGGAAACTAAGATTAAGAAGATCAGGAGAACACTGAAGGCAGCGAGAAGGAGAAACACCAAGGACCTATGTGGCGCACACACTTACACATCAATTTTTAAAAATTCTTCATGAGCTACAAAAACAACTAATGTTTGACTACCAGTGCTTCTAGCCTCCATCAGCATGATGGGACAGTCTTACTGGTTTGCCATATGATGGCCAATTCCACAAAATGTTCTGTCAAAGCTAGTCACTATGAACGCATGGCTAAGGTCAGAGTACAAACACATCCATGTCACAGAGTCTCCTTGTGCTTTCATGAGCTACATTCTTACGTTTTTTTTTTTTTTTGTTTTCTGCTCAGGCTTCATATATTTAATTAATGTCTAAATAGAACTATGAATGGAGTTAAGATGTTAAGGAACAAAGCCTGGTAGCAGCCAGTGAGAGTGATAGAGGGAACCTAAGGAATCGCATGTCATGTTTAAAAAGATGAATATTCTGGACATAATTGTGTTGAGAGACTCCTCGCGAGTGGCTGCAGCCTGTGTGAGCTTCACGTCGGATAAACACACCTCCTTCACACAGACATTCAGGTACACAAACACACGCGCACACACACACACACACACACACACAGAAAAATAAAAACCCACTAACACCTGTTACAGACACACCTACCTTGTTTTTATAATCCGTTTTTGTCATTTCTCTAAAACAAAATAAATAAATACATAAAAATATTTAAGGTTTAAGATATACATTTTAGCAAGGTAAATATATTGACTAAACAACACAAAACAAAGGAAAATAAACTCAGAAAAAAGGTAATATTTACTTGCTTCTTCTTTTTTAAAATATTGTTTTTTTCTTTGTCTGCCTCTTGTTATAGTTTCTTATAAACCCTTCAGTCCAAAAGAAATGTAAAAGCATTAGAGCACAGTGTCACATGACTCTCTTAGTCCAATCTTTCTTGTGGAATGCATGTGGTTCATTCAAAAACACTAACGTATCTAGAAATCATACGGCTCCAGCCTTTTCTTTTTCTCTCTCCCTCTCTTCAGACCGAAATGAAGGCCATCCTCATTCTAACTGACAGGCTCCGTCAGCTTATACAGCGGGAGGGGGGGGGGGCAGCCGTCCCTGTTACAGTCACTGCCTGTGTCCACCTGCGGGAATCCTGCTGATCCTCAGGGCCTATCAGAGGGTGTATGCAGGGGCCAATCACAGGGCAGACACTTTGACAACGTTCGAGCTGACTGTGGTCTGGGTGCTGGGGCTCGATGGCGTGTGCCCGTCTCCGTCAGGGGTCGTGCCCGGAGGGGTCGGGATGCTAATAATCGCTGCAGTGATCCGGCTGCTCTTGCAATTAGTCTTGCAAAGCACTTCTTTGGGCATGAGGTTCAGACTGGAACGGCTGGTGAAAGGAAAAAGAGCAGTGCTGTCTATTAAAACACAATTTAAGACTCAAGGCTATCACCAGTCTTGCAGGGAAGTATGCGCTCTTTAAGGGGCACAGCTTTTTGTGGTGTCATGGGACTGGTTTATAAACAAATGATAATATCATTATGTAAATGACTCAAAATACTACTTAGAGTCATTTACATGGTTGCCAACTCAAACTCATCTGGCATGACATATTCACACAAGAAATCTTACGGCAAATCTGAAGCTGCATCGAAAGAGACGGGGTAGTTTGCAAACCCAACAGATGATTTACAAGGTAATAAAACTGTTACATACAAGGAAATTTGTGTGCAGAGTCGTGTCGGACTGAAAGTCTGACGCCAGCCAGCGGAACAAAGTTGGCAACCCTGTGATGTAGCACAGCCACATACCCACATAAGGGATGGGCCCTGTATGCAAAAACAATCCCACTGCACATTCCGTTGATTCATTCCTCACCAGTTAGCACCATCTAGCGGTCATACCCAAAATTACACCCTCCATAATTGGAGGTACCAACTCCTTTGACTGCTATTCTCAGTTTCAACCAGTGAATTTTGAATCCCCGCCTGCCTCATTTTGCTTGCTAGCAGCGTGGCTCACTCACACCCAAGGCCACCAGTTCACCTTGCTGCATGTTATTAGACTGCAAGAGGAAACTCAGATGAATTCTGCATGAACCTGGTCAGAACATACAAACTTCACACCTACAGAGGTGAGTGGAGGAACTGAGCCCTTGACCCTGAAGCCATAATGCCGCCCACTGCACCACTGCACCACTGCTCTGAAAACCCGCTGTTAACTGAACCATCTGCTAAGCTCCCATAGCACCACAATAAGCGCAATATGGTGTAAAAGCCGCACGGCGGAGGGCAGGGGAGCAGGCCGACCTCGTGCTGAGCGGTGGGCGGTCGCTATGTTGAATGTGGACGGCGCTCAGCTCCTGCAGGCCGCACAGAGGTCCCGAGGCCGCGCTGGCATTGGGCAGGTGGGAGCTCTTCCGCGGGCGGCGGGAGCAGCAGGTTCCTGTCAGGCTGCCGGTGCTGGAGAGGGAGGGGCTATGGGACGGGTAGCTCTGCAGCCCCCCCTCCAGGCAGTTCTGTTCGTACAGGTGCTCGTCCACAAATTTGTGGTTCTACAGATGATCCAGGGAACAGAACAATGGTTCTCATCGCACAAGTAACTGGATAGTAAAAGCAACTGAAAGTTGGGTAGGAAAATGTAAAGAAGTGAGATGCTTTGTAGGCATAGTTTCTATTATCTTACATCTAGAAATAAAGTAGAATCAGAGCTGATACTGTTCATATTATACACCGCCATCCGTCGACTTACGCCATACTGCGTAATGTCCGATCCTGCTTATGTCCCACAAGAGCCTTAGTAAAGTTTATCCACAGACGTCTAAAGCAGATGTAGTGGACGTTACAGCTGATACTGCGGACCACGTGTGTAGCATGTGGCAAGAACCAAAACGAATCAACTGCACTGCCACTATAGAGTTTTAGTGAAATGCGTGTGATATTGTCTCTTACAGAATATTTGACTCCTCCCGTATAACGATTCAGATACATCCAGATTGGTTAACATCCTCATTTTGGGGGTAATGCATGGAGATTAGTCAACGGATACCAGTACAGTGCTTTCCCCAGTAGGTTAAACCAGTCCCTGTATGTGGACTATGAACTCATGAGGATCATGTCTGTAAATTCATCAGATGTTATTTAAATAGCTAAAGACCCTTTGTAAATCAGGTAAAATAGAGCAGTCTGTCTGTGGGGCCGGCTGACTTCGTAACACAGGCTGAAGCAGACAAAGGCAAGTTTAACCCAGCCATACACGCAGAGAACAGGGGATGTGTGACAGCAGGAGGGTACTGTTCCACCTCCAGCTGTGCTCATGCACTGCTTTTTCCAAATGCTCTCCAGTACTGCTGCTCTAGGGTCGACACGGTAAAGCGGGCGGAGCCCTTAACAAAGCTGAGGTGCTTCCTCACTTCTGACCTTAGGGCAGTCAGTAGTATATTGGATTAGGGGTGTAGCTGGAAATTCTCGGCTCCCTAACAAAATGTCACCTTTGGGCATGGTGGGTTTTGCTGGGGGGGGGAGAGGATGTGCTGGACCCCCTGAATATGCCGGGGTATCCTCTGTTATGTATATGTTATCAAAAAATACTTTTGCTCTGTGGTATGTATTAGTAGATTATAAAAATGACCTATGAGCAAGTATCGACCTTTAAATCTGTCTGTGTATCTGATACAGCCTCAGACTAATTGAGTCTCAGAGTCACAGTGTCAGTAGAAACAATTCCAGAATCTCCAGACACACATAAACACCATCAGTATAACAGGCTGAAAAACAATAAAAAAAAAACAATTACAGTAAAATCCCGTTATAGTGGACTTGCTTATAACAGAATATCGTCTATAACGGACGAGGTCTGCTGGTCCCAGCCGTGCGCCTTTAAGAACATGCAGAAAAAGCATTGGATATAGCAGACTGGCATATAACGGAATTTCGTTTATAACGGACAAACAATTTGGTCCCCCGGGCCACTTTTAGCTGTAGTTTTGTTCAGCTATAACGCGTGGCGTGCCGGTGATATCCAGCGCAGATACGTTGTCGGGATTATTAATAGTCAAGCATCTGGTCAGGTAAAGTTGGATTACTACATGTACAATATAATAATCTATACCACAAGTGTGTCTGCTGGGGTGTGGCATGAGTAAATGGTGTCCTGTAGTTGCGTGTTCTGGCCATTCAGCAACTCTGGATATAATGGACTTTGGATATAAGGGACTGTCTTGCTAGGTCCCTTGAAGTCTGTTATAACTGGATTTTACTGTAATTCATTGGTATCTTGTACTGGGTCAAATTTTCTTTTTTGAATTTTGAATTTAATTCACCCAAACTCATTAAAGTATAGAAACGCTTCCCATGGTAACACTGGGAAGTTCCGTATCACTTCATCTGAATATTCCCCATCTTCCTTCCCTGCCAAAGGACTGAATACATTATATTTTACCCCTTAGGCGATATATATCACCATGCTTACATGTGAAGAAAATGGAAAATGTAAATAAACTTCTAGTGGATGAACGGCTGTATAGTGTTTATCTCTCCGCACAAACTGCTTGCAGCTATGCATAAGGCGGGAGCAGAGACTCACGGTGGTTTTCTCCAGGCAGCGCAGTAGGTGGTGGTGTTGGCTTTCCAGCAACGATATTGCTGCACCCTGATGATTCCCCTCTTCAATGGAACCCTAGTAAGTCCAAACGCACCCACACAAACACACAGTATTAGTAAACACAGGCAAACTCCACGGCAGAGAAGGGACAGGGGTAGATGGTCGAGGTGCCTGCTTGCAAATGTTCAACCTCTAAACAATTTACTTCACTTTTGTGTGAGATCGGAGACAGAGCAAAGCCAGTCAAGAAAAACTGCAGATAAGTGCTTAAATGACAGATTATGCCTAATGCAGATTTGGTTTTTGTAATTAATTTTTCTCTTCACTTGCTTGAAATCTTCAAAGCCACTTACTGGATCGACATTGTATGCCAGCTGAAGTAAACCTGGGACACATCAAGGTTTGAATCTGCAGTATTTCTGAATTCTTTTTCAGTTAAAAATACATTAACCCTGCAGCACAAGTCGGCACGAGCATCTAAGAAATATGAGCGGCGAAGCATCTTCCACCATGTCGACACCAGAATGCGCTACGGCTTTCAAAGCGCAGAGACACCCACCATGAGCTGCTGAAGGGCAGCGTCTCATGGCGGCCCAGGAAAAAGGGCCGTCTGCCCAAGCAGTCCTGCCACTCGTACAGGAGACGCACGCTGTAATGAGGACGGCCGTGACTGCCGTGCTCACAGAGCGCAGGCCAGTCAACATGTTATCGTGCAGCCAGTGGTTTGTTGCTCAGCACCAGAGGATGAGTTTCCAAAGCGCTCTGGCATGATGCGTTCTCAAAAATAACCCGTGAGTCAGCCAGGAGTGGGCGGTGCTCTGCGCTGTGTTTGTGGGTGAGAAAATGACCAAGACAAGCTTTGCAAAGAAAGGGTCCCAAGATTCCCCCAAAGGAGACCAGTGCTTGTGGCACAGAATGGCATTGTGTATTTCAGCTTTTGTAAAAATCAGTTTAGCATGCATTTTATTTTTTAGGGTTCCATCTGGGTAAAAAGGGGTCTTTTGGCCATTGTTGGAAAAATTGCTGGGTTTAGCTAGATAAATAACTCATAAGGCACAGTCGTATCCAATTTGCCTCCAATCAAAAAAAAAAATCAAAAAATCTTCCAACTGCTTATCCAGTACAGGGTCGTGGGCGTATTTAAATTACCCAAATTAATGGTTTTTGTTCTGATAGGCAGCCTAAACCGTAAGAGTGAGCATGGGTGACAGAGGTGTCCTTTGTGGCTCCCTGCTTCTCCCTCATTACCATGCAGGTGCTGCTGTAGTGGAGGAGGAGCTCTGGGAAGGGGGTGCAACGCCGCCCGTGACTCGCATGCCCTTGGGCTGAATCATGGCTTGATAATCAGAGGTAACCACTTGCTAATTACAGATATTGTTCTTGAGTGCGTGTTTTGGGTCTTCAAACACAGCCAGTGCCTTTGGTAATTCCCCCCTAGGGACCAATAAAGTATGTCTACCTACCTACCGGGGGAAAACTCATGGAAATCTGAAAACCACATAAGACTCCATACAGTCCTAACTGTTTCACGCTCAATTTGCGGCATTTAATACTAATTAGCTGTTTGCTGAACACTTCTGTTTAGACTGGCTTACAAGTACAGGAATTTATTTTAAATCATATTTTTTAAAAGAAATGGGAGATGGCCAGTTTGATCTACTTGCTTTTTCACAATGCATTCCCGATAATACTTAACCTACAAAAACTGTTATATACAGTATGTCCATTTAATTTACTGAAATTCTGTTCATATCAAAACTTTTCAGAGTAATATCTGAACACTGCTGTTTACTACAGAATTCCTTTAGGATATTTCGGCTTTGTTTCTTGTATAACTTAATGGTCGGCAGTAATGTGTGAGCAGATTTTTCAAAACACAAAGATGTTAATCTTCTGGAAATACACTTTCTAACATTCATGTTTTGCATCATTCTGGAGTCTGCAAATGCCAGTTCTGATCTGTCTATTGCCCGTGTTGGTCTTTCCTAATTCTGTTTTGAAACGTTGGAGGTAGGTCACACTTAAGTCAGGGATTCTCCTTCAACACTGTGACATCATCTCAGAATCACTATGACCATTTTTATCTCCTTAATTAAAATCGGACTCGTGTGGAAGTGAAGGATGAGGGAGGATAGACTCGGGGCTTGCATTCCTGCACATATTTAATCTACAGAAGGTGAATCAGGGATATCCTTAACAGGCCCTCAGTCATATCATGGTGGATTTGCTTGTGGAACACTGTAGCCTCAGTTAGCGCAGGGAGGGATGTGGGTGGGAAAGAGAGCGAGAGACTTACCGTCAGATCCAGTGCCTCGTTCGGGAGGCCGTTACGCTTACTGTGCAGGAAGGGCCTTGAGGTGCCTGTCTTTGATATTCGTATCCTTGCCAGTCTGGCTTTCTGCGGAGGGAGAAAGTACTGAATGAACCCTAATGTGCTTGTGTCTAAAGCACAAAAACACAGGACAGGTATTTTCACCAAATGTAAGCAGTTAAAAATATCGAGGACTGTAATGAAAGAGAACCTCTCTATATAAGAAGAAATATACAGACATAAATTTATGTAGCTGCCTTTACCTGTTCAGAGAACATCCCTTATGTCATTGGTTTGAGCAGATACCTGGTTAAACTTTGTGCATTGATTTCTCTGAGGTACCAAAAGTACCATTTTGATAATCTGCTATAGCTTTTATCGTGAGTTCTGCATGTCCCAAAATATCAATTTCATTCCGCCATTTTACTGCTTATTTGCTTATTTGGTGTTGATTTGCAGCATCATACAGGTGGCTCATTTATATTCAGATATTTGCAGAAAGCATGTGGCATTTAGGGTTATTCGAGTCTGCTCAAATATTAAAATATATATTTATCTGGACCACTATTGCAGTATTGTGATGTAAAAATGACTGAAAACCTTTCTACAGTATCAAATGCCCTTTCAAAGGGAAACTTTGAGCATGACATCTTGTGAATTATATATAAATTATTGATGAAACCCATCCATTGATCTATCCATCGATCCATCCGTTCGTCCATCCATGCATCCATCCATCCATCCATTTTCCATACCCACTTGTCCTATGCAGGGTCATGGGGGTCCAGAGCCTATCCTGGAAGCTGCAGGCGCAAGGCAGGGGGAATAACCCAGGATGTGGCACTTTACCAAAATTACTTTTACAATCTAAGTTAATGTACATGTAGATCATTTGGGAAAACTGGCAGAAAGTCATATCTGTAAGAATCTGAATTCCTTATTAGAAAGTCTCTATATCCTGCTTTTCCGATCAGCTCAGTTGTAAAGCAATGTGAGCATGGCCTGACTGGCCACTTAACAGCTGGTCATCATTTTGCTATCAATAACAGCTTTGAACCAGTCAGAGTGCTTTGGGTTAAACTACAAAAGCGCTTCGGATTGGCTTGTGGCAGTCAAGCGCTTCGGATTGGCAGTCAAGCGCTTCGGATTGGCTCGTGGCAGTCAAACGCTTCGGATTGGCAGTCAAGCGCTTCGGATTGGCTTGTGGCGTTCAAAGACTGACAGACTATGATACTCCACACACAGAGTGACTCAATCAACCTCACTTGTAAAACTCTGGTTAACTGCTTGCAGTGTCTACAGAGGAACCATTATGTGACATTTAGAAACACATGTCATTCAGGATGGTTTATCTACAGGGGTGCGAGTATCTGACAATCCCAAAAGGCTGTGAAATGCCTGTGAAAAATAATCAAAATGAAAACAGTGGAGAAACAATTGTCTGCTTGGTCTGGATTAAACACTGGTCTCATACATGAATCACCTTCAGCTGTAGGCGTCCCTGCTTCCTCAACCGCATCTCTTATTAGACTTGAATGCATCGGTAACTTTACCTTCATAATGCATTAATAAAGTGTTATAAACATGGCTATAACTATTTATAAAAAGGCGTAACATTATAGCCATGTTTATTATGTATTATGAATGCTCTATGAAACTCTAATCTATAAATAATTGCATAATGAATTATAATGGTCAGTATATAATGCATCTGGTCAGAGAACTAGACTGTCTGCACATCCAAAACTGTGACCTCGAAATTTTCACAACAGTACTGGTTTGCTTCGCTGCATAAACTAAGACTCACCATCTCCACTGCTACAAAAAAAAAGTTTTATGCAAAACTATACATAATGTAACAAAAAGGCGTACAGTACAGGTAGATTAAAGGTAATGGAACCACATAAGTGTCATTACTATATAATTTTTTTTGCCACAAAAAAAGCAAATAAGTGCAGCTGAAATTTTGCAGCGAGGATAGAGAGTAAAGTCATGACCAAGAGATTCCATGTTTGAGCCCTGAAATGGAACCACTTCTCAGCATGTCTGTAAATATCTTTGGGTATAATGTGGTAGAAGTGTGAAATTGTAGCTTATATAAGTCATCTTGAATAAATGCATCCTCTAAGCAAATTATGGTACTATCGAAGCTGACCAAGCCATATAAGATGGAAAAGCTTTGTTATGCTTCTAATGTGGCACTGTGTGACGCTGCCTGGTGGCTGGCTGCCATTTTATCGTGTGAGCTGGATTTGGGTGTATTCATAAAAGCTGTTGGGTGAAACCTCCACATAGTTATTTATTTGTGTGATACGCTGTCCTAGTCAAACAATCTGTTTGACTGTGTTCATCTGTTTGCAATAATACGAAGTGTAGTTTTTTGTCTACGGTGTGGACTGTAAAATGTTAGCGATGCAAGGGGTGATGTGATATGTGAGGTCTACGCTCAGCACTTCATCCCTCAACACCTCCCGCCCTCATCCATTTCCAAATGGAACATGTGACTTTGACAAAGTCCCGACTCCCCCGCTGAAGGGTGACCTCAGAGTGTCTGACATGTACGGAAACACAAAACAACTGAGCCTTAAGGGCCGCTACCTCCCTAGACTTGGGCTGAAACGTGACGTGAAAGCTGGGATGTCGATTCAAGCTCTGTTTGTGCCACTGGACACTCTTTTGGCTTTTGATGATTATTTTGACTGTAATTATACACAAATCGAAATAATTACACAATACAGGTCAAACCATGGCAACACTACAGCGGTTGTCACCTCTTAAAAGTCAACTGACATTATAATGTGATTTGTCTCTAGGATCAAGCCTTTTATTGCATTCCTAGCTACTGCTAATCAAAGCCTACAGTGCTTAGTTAATCTTGCTAACTACAAAAAAGCTGTACCCATAACACCACTGTAGCCAGCTTCCGTTGAGAGTGCGAAGTATTTAATATGTAATTTATGAAATAAATTTGACAGCATTTAGTACTGGGAGAAATTATGCATCAAATCCCAGGGTTAGTGAAAGTTCCATGCACTTCCAAACAGACATGTTTCCCATTGGGTTAAACACTAAGGAAGTCTGCACAGCTGAAACATAAAGGTTTGAACAGCCTTCCCAATAAACACTCAAAGGTTCAGCTTTTGTGAATGTGGGCCTTTTCTGGATATATTTTCAAATGAACACTCATTTTCCTTCATTACTAGCATCTTAGTAAAGAGAGGGCTGCATCTGCTTCTGCACAGCAATTATTGCATGAAGTGTTTAAAACATGAAAAGGCTCTCTGTGCCTTGAGTATAGGACACAAAAATGCCTGAAAGAGACTCTTAGCAGCTGAATGGAGGTGACACTGATTACATAATCTCTGTACTTATTACTATTAAGTCTTGCTAGAATAGTATAATAATCAAATAATGGTATTATTTGTGGGCAGTTTTAACATGTGACTTCCTGGAAGATCATTTCTTCCAAATAATAAACAATAACATGCCACTGAAACTTCAATGATGATGAAATAGTTTGAGCACTCGTCAGCTGGGGCCAGTTATATTGAGGGTTTGACTGAATGCTTGCCATGGTTGGGCTTGATTGAGATTAGGTGAGAAACACTGCTCCAGGCCTCGTCCTGTTATAACACGAGACAAGGTAGGTGCTTTGGTTGTTTCCAAGGAAACAGAAAAAGAATATTTCCCTTGATAGGATACAGACACAGGACACCCTGTTTAAGGTCTATGCTTGGTCATAGATCACAACCTGATTCTTACATCAGATGACTGGTAATTTCAATGACCCCATCTACTTAGACCTTGATTCTTCTAGTGCATCCAGTTTATCTGGGAGGTGTATTTTTCGTTCTGGAAAAGTTGCTATATAAATATTTTTTTCCCAAATAAAACCTTATTTAGCAGCAGCACATAGCAACACTGTAATTTTCTGTTCACTGCTAAAGATACCAAAATCTGTGTATGTAGATTCATGGTACCATGATTATTTCTATGTTCTACACTTGCATGTTTTTTTAGGGCGGTGTAAGGCAGAAGGTGACAGCCGACCCCTGCAGGGCATAGAGTTGATAATACACTAGGAGCAGGCTGGTGTAACTGCACAAGCAAAATTAAGTGCCTCAAGAAGGACAGTGCAAAGCATTGGATGAATAGCTCACGCACACATTGAGAATAATTAGGATTCAAATCCCCGACCCAGGGGACGTGAAGCAACAGTGCCGCCCACTGGGCAGTTGGCAGTGGTGGCCTAATGGTTATGGAAGCATGCTTGGGATTGAAAGGTTGCTGGTTTGAATCCTTGACCAGCGAGGTACCCCTGAGTAAGATCCCATCCTGCATACACTGTTCTCTGGGAGATGAATACCAGCTGCCTGCTGCCGTACCCCATATGGGTTAAACGTAAAGGACGTGTTTTACTGTGGTGTGCCAACCAGCAATCACAATTAATCACTTTCCCATTAATATAGTTTTTTTTCTCCCGGTTAGAATGCTTTAAGACAAGATTATTCTTCTTAAATGTAGCCTGTGTGGTCATGGTATGACTCTTTATGGAGTGATAGACAGGACATTAACTGCAGATGCACACCTAATGTCCCACTCTTAAACCTCAAGAACTGCTGCAGCAAGCTGATGCAGCTGTATTATGACCCTGTCCGTAAACCCAAACCTGGTGTTTATTTCTATCCATTTTATTTCTTTATTACATGTAGTTGCTTTAGAGACACTTTTAACCAAAGCAACTTACAGCTTCCTTTTACATATTTTTGCAGCTGGGTAACTTCACTGCAAAAACTCAAGTTAAGTGCTTTGTTCAGGCATATAGCAGGTCTCCTGCAGTGTTCCCCTTCCCGGTGCGATAGCAAACAAAGTGATTTCACAGCAGCACACTGTAGGCTACCTGCGTAAAAGCAATTATTCTATTTTCACAAGGACGCACAAGTGCAATCTCAATAATAATAATACAAAATCCCCCTGCAACCTGAAGTGGCATACTCTCATTCATGCGACAATAAGCATGACGAGCATATCGCATTAATATTTTGCTTAACCAAATCAAAAAAAGGGATTTGCGTAGCTTGCTTAATACTTAACAAGGTACTAATTATGCAGAAATTAAGTGCCTTGCATGAAAGTGTATAAGAAGTCCCAACCTGGAATACACTAGCACTTGGTCTTAAGAGTACGTCCTGGGATTCCTTCCACACATACATACACATTTGTCAAAGGTGCTTTTTTGAATCAACGTCCCTGAAACTCAATTAATGAGAGACACGCCTCAGAACCTTCTATGGCAGACAAGTGAATGCAGAAGATGCAAACCAGCAGCAGACAATCGCTATGGGAGACAAGGAAGACAGATGGAGTATACAGAGCTCCACAGTAACGGGCATCATAATTTAGCATCACGAATCGAGTGAAGTGGAAGGCAGAGAATGGCGGGTCGGGGGGGGGGGGGGGGGGCCCGGAAAAGCCCACATCACAGAACAAGGGCACGGCTGGTGGCATGGGACACAAATGAATCTCTGCTATCTGTCAAGGTCTTGTCTGGGGAAGCTATTCATGAAGGGAAATGCTTTTGAGGCAGACATTTCCCTTGAGTCTTTCTCCCTCTCTCTGCCACTCTCTCTCACTTTATGTCTGGAAACTCCTCTCAAGTCTGCTCTGTGAAAGGGTCGATTCCGCAGGGTCCAGCCGCTCCTCTGCTGTGGGCTGTGGCATTATTAATTATGACTGAGGAAGACTGAGCACCACATTCATATCACAGGTGTCACTTGGGGCCCACCACAAACTGCATCGTCTTGGGACACACTCTGTCCATGTCAGCGCAAATATGACAACTAAGACCCTGAGGCTTAGCCAGGCCAGTATGGATCCAAAAAAAAAGATCTTCAGTTCAGCACCGACCTCAATGGACAGCTCAACAGAACTGGACAACCTGCTGTTCCCCCTGTCAGGATCAGGCACCGTCTTCACCACCCACAGCCTGGTTATCAACCACGACTCAAGCAGCCGACAGAGAGGGCAGATATTCCAGGTTGTGGATGCCACTATCTTCTTGTGAAACGGCTTCCCTTCACTGTCACAGATTGTACTGGAGGAATAAGAATGACTGATCAAAACTGATTTAGCTTTTTTTTTTTTTTTGTCTTAACAAGCATATGTACCTTATATGGATATCTGTATTCAACACTGTTATATGTCGATTTTTTTTGACAAGTTTTTTGTAGGGCCTTTCTTCAACACAGAATATCATGATGCTTCTAGCTCATAAGAGATCTACTAAACACCAGCACCATGTCGGTGGACAAATATCTGGGGAGCAGTCAATGAGGAATGCGAACAGGATGGCGAGGCATTCCAATCACTCTAATCACTCCTGAGATGCATGGTGGATAGGAGCAGGCAGAGGGTGAACTGTGAGTGACCTGCTTATGCTTCTCTCAGTCAGACAGTAGCGTGCAGTATGAGTCCCCAGACGGGACTGCAGAATCCTGCCTGTACATAGACACTGAGCGACTCTGGGAAGGTGGTTATCTCCCCACATCAGCTGACCTCACCCACGTCACCAATGCCAACCCACCACCTTTCCCCTCTTGCGGACACTCCTGCATCTCTCTCTCCTCTGCTTCCCTGCCTGCCACAGTACGTACCCACCTAAAATATGCTTAACCCTCGAATGTGATGTGCTGTACAGTTAACCAGTAGAGAGTCGATATTTTAATCACAACAGGCGTGAGCCTGGTCAGGATGAGCAGCTCAAAAATGGACAGATATTTCATTAAAAGTATAAAAACATTCCCAAAAATGAACTTGAGATACATGGATGTTGCCCCAAATCCCCAACCCTCCGCACTCAATAATTACTAGAAACAGCTTTTTCAGAAATTACAGTCTCAAGCTATTGCTAACTGCACAACAGTTCCATGCCGCTTTTGCCCATTGATCTTAGCAGAGTTGCTGAAGCTCTCATGTTGCTAGGGGCTGTCTAGGAACAGCATATTTAAAGAACGACAAATGTTATCCAAGCCATGACTGAACTGCTTGAGGACATCAACTCGAGTGATTCATTCACACGCTAATTAAGCAATTATACTTGAGAGACTTATGACCTTGTCCACTGTGTGTTTTACAGAGCAGGCAAACTGCAATTCTCCTCGTCCTAGCAGTTGAATATTTGATGCTGAAATCCAGAAGAGGTACGTATAAGTAAATGGATATCCTCAGGTATAGGGACACCAAGTCTCATCAACACACAGCCCGGCCCCCCCAGCCCCCCACCAGCATCAGTGGGCCTAGTCGGCCGATCGTATGAAAAAATGCATTCACCTGCACCTTTTGCGCCCGTCGTTTGTCTGCTCTCTGGTTTTGGTGATAGATTCGACTGAAATTGGACACGATGACAGGAACAGGCAGGGCTATTACCAACACACCACTCAATGAGCAGATAGAGCCAAAGATCTTCCCTGCGATCGTCTTGGGTACCATATCCCCGTAGCTGCAAAGAATGAGAGAAAGAAAAAGACAGGGTAAGAAAGTCCTTTAGTAGGCAATAATTAGCTCATTCATATGTTGTATAGTTTTATATATAAACTGCAGGACACACATGCTGTTGGCTGTGGATTCCTCAGTTTCCCGGTTTTTAAATACACAGATTACGTAAAGCCAGACAGTATTTTTGGTTGCCAGATATGGTAGTAAGTCTTCAGAAAAGGTAACAAGAAACAACACGACCAGGAAACAGACATAAACAGAGGAAATAAATGTCTGTAGAATGACCCAAAACAAGCAAATACCCATGGACAGAGTGTCTAGAAATCATACATCTAAACTCTAGGCATTGCAAGAAAGTCACACTAGGAGGTAAACTGTATAAAAGTAAAGTTACAGAACAGAGAACTTCTTCACAGCCCAATGTTCCTTTGTGGGACTGGTGTAATGGGTAGGAGCACGGTGTTAAAATCCCATTGGACCCATCACACCGTAGCACAATCCAGGGGCCGATTGGGGGCAGGAAGATCCCAAAATCTGTACTTGTTCTGTATAATGGCTACATGCTATTATGGCCACATCGGCCTTGGACCCTCCCACAAGCAGTTTGCCAGGCTCGTCATAAAAGTGTCCTAATAGCCATCCTGGGAAAATTAAGCCGAGTCTGTGGCCACTTAAGGAACTATCAAGAATATTTGCCCACCACTGTAATTCTACCTCTGGAAACAGGATTTGCTAGAAAAAGTATATATTACCACATATTTTAGGGTGCAAATGAATATTATCAAAAGGACCTTGAAAACTATTTTTCCTGTATATTTTAAATTGTAAAAAAACTTATGTTGTAGTTAAATTATAATTAGATTTTCAGACAAAATATAAACATAAATAAATGAGTAATTTCAAGTGGCCAAAATAAGTAGCTGGAAGATGGATGGATGTATGAATTTAGGTTAAGTGCCCCATTCAGGGAGATGGATAAATAGCTTTCATTCATAAACCACCAGACATATTTCTCTACTGATAATGTCCAGTTGGTTCTAAGAAGACTGACAGAACCAACAGCCACACAGGACTCATCCTGAGTCCTTAATATTATGCCTAAGTTTTGGTTTTTGAGTGTTACGCTTGACTGTCAAAAAAAAAAATACAACAACCTGTGCATGACATTTTTTTCGATTTGATATCAGGTGTGAGTAACAATGTCACTGGTTTTTCAATAAATCGCCTGCTAAAAACGTTTAAGTACCTATTTTCTTCCAAAGTTCTGTGTGTTGGAGAAACATATCATTAGGGTAATGTGCTTTTGTCTTTCATAAACGATTTGCTTGTATTCTAGTAAACATTAACAAATATATTAAATATGAAACTTATCACCCTTTGGGGGGAAATTCTCTTTACGCCCCCAAACTTGTTCTTTGGAGAGTAAGCTGTCTGTAAAGGCTAGCCTCCTGTTGTGGCTCTCAGAGAAATGGAGGTTAAGGGCCTTGCTCAAAGACCAGCAGATGTGCTGAAGCTGGGTTTGAACTAATAACCTTCCAATCAAAGGGACACAGGCTTAGCCCACTGAACCACACACTGCCCCCAATCTAATACTTACACATCTATTTCCAATGATACAGAGCAGGGAGGTTAACAGGCCTCAGCCAGTATCTTACTGTCCTTGGAATGCTGGCGGTTGGTTAATTTCCAAAATCAAACTATATTTTTTCAAGTCACACCTGTTTTCATGACCTCCATCACACATTCTGATAGCACTTACACCAATCAATCCCCCCGGTCAACAAGTTTAACCGATCATCAAAAGGTTGGGAACCCTTAGTACAGAGGCTGTAACAATTTATCAGGTTTTGGACTAGAAAGTATCAAGAAAAATAAGCTCATCCATTTCAGAAAGTAACTAAGAAAATAATATAAATAATCATAATAATTAATCACGCTACTCTATATTAATTTTACATTGGCATTGTGTTACACATTCAGAATATATTGATATATGAATGCTGTCATGTAAAGTAAGGTCTTTGAATACCACCCTCCTTCAGCAATTTAATATTAAAATACTAATGCTAATCTCATAGTATCCTCCCTGAATTCATCTAGAAAATAATAAGACCAACCATCTTAAACTAAGAGCAATAAATCACACATCGGCTGTTGGTATTGAGGTATTAGTTTCAGGGACTGTTATAATTTTGAAGTCTCATATAATTGCTTTTGCCAAATGGCCCCTACGCATAATGACCGTGCTCTGTCATGCACTGCATCTCCCCACACGCAACCCTGGGAACTGCAGGTAAAAAAATAAAACGAAAGACAGTACAATATCACGGATTCCCGGCAGGTAAACATCCAGGGCTGTCTGAACAGGGTGAATATGATATGGTCTTATCTGGAGTAGTAATCATGTAACCCCAGACTGAGTAACACACCTGTATCTCCTTTGCAAACAAGCGGCAGAGGGGTTGTATGTCTTGGGGGAGAGGGTCAGGTGACCAGGATTTGGCATGTTGATTAATTCCACCTGTCCCTTGTTCCTTGTGACGGGTATAAATTTGCATAAGAGATGCCATAGTCTGCCCAGTGCGTCCAGCGTAAACTTTCCACTCCCTGTCCTATCTTTTGGGTTTTCTTGTCATGTTTACTCATTTGCTGTCTGTCCTGTTCCAGTCCAACCCAGTTTCCTGAAAAGGACACGATTTCCCAAAATAAACTTCCCATTTTCATCCCCAGCTACGTGTCATATGGTTTTGTTTTCCATTCTGTCCTGAGACTGGTTCCCAGCATGCATTGGCATAAATCCTGTAAGCTGACAACCACTTAATACAGCATGAAGATAGTTTAGGGACTACATGCGCTGCTAAAATGGTGAAGACATTTCAAGAATGCACTGCATATCCTGTCAGACTCTCTGAACTGAGACTGTAGGACATGGTCATTTTTTATAACAGCTCCCACTCCAAGAACAATAAAAGCGACACACCGATGCTGCTCACCACAGACTGCGAGGACACAGCATGAATAATCTGCCAATGAAAGCCAAAAACAAAAAAAAAACCTTTCAGCTGCATCACAATTTCTTCCTGACTGAAGTCTCTTACATATACAAATATTGTTCGCTTTTCGAACAGATTGGTAATTAATTAAACCTAAAACACAATGTTACCTGCACACCTAATTAAATAATATTATTTCAAAAGATATATAAGATACTTCCGCAGTAATTACAGAGGAAACAAACTTTTATTGCAACTAGAGTGTGAAATAGTTTAAAAATAGTTTTAAGACACAATTCACACAATTCCAAAAATAGTATTTCAGAGGATCACACACACAATTTCTCATGCATCAATAAGCATGACTAATCTCCTAGCTGACACGTGGCTTCCACAATGATGCTGTTAAGTGCTTGGTGACAGTAGCGTAAGCCTCTGTCAAAACAAGCGTCTTCTGCAATGTCTATTTTTTGAAAAAAGGCTTCTGTCTCCAAAGTAAAAACCAGGTCACATACAGCACCGATTTTCTATGACAGATTTCTGAGAAGTGCCCAAAGTGTATACAGTTATCTGCTGTTCACTTGGCATCTGAGAGATCATGCAAAAAGTTTGAGGCACGGCAGAGGCTACATGTGCAGGTTTGCTTTGACCGGATTGAGTAATGCCTTTGTCTGGATGGATGGCAAAATTAGTTCCTTCAAGCTTTTCTGTTCTTTTCTTATTTCCTCCCTATTTTCAGTCACTAATCTGCATTTGGCCTCCAGAGGAACTCTCCGTCATCAAGACATCAGCAAGAGGTTTAGCCTATGAGCGTCACTCTTCATTTTCAGTGTTGCTGCTGTCAATTAAAGATACTTCGCAAAGCCTGAGAGAACCACATGACATCCATTCTGATTTCAATAGTAAACAAACAGATGCATTTCTTTATTCTCCCTTAAGCTCTGTAGCTATGTGGTGAAGGGGAGGCAATCTATGACATCTATAACGACAATAATTCTTGTTTAAACCGGAATGGATTTTCATCAGTATAAAATGCTGAACGAACTCCACCCTCAAGGACTGGGAACAGTCAAGCTGGTTGTCAGTTACAGTGATGACTTGTGCAAGACAAATATTAATTAGAGCTTCGATTGGAGGGGAATGTGAAAGCCCAAGCTCCACCCGCCTGTGCCACAATGAAGCTCAGATCATTCTGGTGACCTGGAACCTTTCGCTTTATCTCTATCCTTTGCTTCTACTTTGTGTTGATTCCACTAACTCTTCCTCTGCTTCTCTCAGTCCATCTGTCTTTTCCCATCTCTAGAAAACTAGTGAATGGAGCGTGAAATTCAAACTTCCCATGAGGGAACCTGGACCACGGGAAACTCAAAAGATTTACACCCAAGACAAATATACCTCAGTGGCAGGCTAAGTACAGAGCGCATACAATTACAATGTCACTGACCGTACTAAAAGCAAAAATCACAAGACAGGCATAAACTAAAAAGTATGATATTTAACACAAGACCCGTCTACAGAAAATACACAAAACCCCAAGCTACACACAAAATTAACCAGATGGTAACTAATATGATAATACAGTAGGAGAGGACTAAGGCCAAATTACTGCTGTCAGTCGTACCATGTCAGAAAACTCCACACACACATCAGTTCGAGGGCAGAATTGTAGAGGGGAGACCCATCTATTAGACCAAAGGTGCAAAACAGGCCACTTCATTACACTAATCATGGAGCATTCTAAGCATGCGTCAGTGAGTTTGCCAGTTACAGCTGACAAAACTGATGCTCAATAGAACAAGAACACAGAACTCAAGATACTGGTTTGGCATAGATAACCTTTGGAGCAGATGACTGCTGTTAAATTGTTATTTGTTAATGTGCACAAAAGGAACACTAAGAAAAAGAAAAGAAAGAATAGGACTATGGAGTTAATTTTGCGCCAAAAGTAACAATCAAAATTTTGAAAACCGCAAGCATCGCAATGAAAATATGTATTCCAAATATCAAAAAAGTCGAATAAAATGTGTTTTTCCTTCTTCTTCTCTAATTTGTTTTGCTTCTGGAATGTTTTTCTTTTCTTTCGGGTTTTAGCGGGTGTGCGGACCTTAGCAGCTTAAACGTCTATTGGTCAGATGGAATTTGGTGTGAACACGCCTTTAACCATCTGAGCACGCCCACTCCAATGACGCTTCAGAACATCGCAACATGGCGGGTAGCTCTGGAGCCAGTTTAAAGCATGGAAGTGCATCTTTGCAGTTCTATAATACTGTATTTTTATTAGGAATCGGTGTATGCAACACATATTTCACGTTCATAAAATGTCACCAACCTATCCAGTTCAGTAACTTTCGCTATTCCACAAAAGGAAGTTTCTAGCTATTTAAAAGATGAGTGGCTAAGTCACGTTTACCTGGGGCTCCGCGGTTACGTTAGCCTCATATTCGATATTCAGTTTTCTGGCTTTAATAACATTTAATGGAAGTAAGGTGGTTGCTTACACAGACAACAATGCACACCGATAATTTTTGCGCCAGTGAGGAAAAGCACTAAAGGGTTAATAGCTGTGAAACAAAATGGGACAGCAATGGCCTATAAAGTGTGCATTGTTCAGGGGAACTTGGGGGACAATGCACACCCCTTGGATTTTCAGAATAACTTTCTCTGTAACAGTTATTAATTAATACATTGTATCCATATTACATACCATTGATCCATTTCATACATATTGACAGTTAATTGATAACACATATTAATCCATAAATAAGTTGTAAAGTGTGATTTAGGATGTGCACCGTGGGACAAAGCAAATTTACGCAGCTGAATTGCTTGATTACGTGTTTCATTGGCATTAAGCTGTAGTCTGTTGCCCCAATGGCAGTGTCCCCAGGTTCCCCTGATCAATGCACATTTCATAGGACATTGTTGTCCCATTTTGTTTCACAGCTATTAACCCTTTAGTGCTTTCATTTTCATTTTTAAGATGTTTTTAAGTTCATTTTCTGGGCCTTCTTTTATCGTTTTCCTGTTTCTCAGGATGTTTTTTTTCCTTAGCGAGCAGCAATCATGCAGGAAGTCTAAATACGTCTGATATTTAAAATATCAAAAGTACAAAATTGTATTTGGTGCAATCAGCATTGTTTCTGCTGTGACGTTTGTAGACTTTGAGAGATCTCTTTATAGGGCAGCTACAGCACCAGCTACCTGATACCATTTCTCAGCACCTGGGAGATAAAAAAAAATATAGCAATACAATAGCAGGTGTTCTGTGTGAAGCCATCACCAGCAGAAAGTGCTGTGGAATAAGATCAGAAAGCAAATTACAGGGGTTCAGCAAGCATTTCTGAAAATATATGAAACAGAAGAAAAGACACCAAAAACACAAAATGGCTTTTCCTTCCAGAACCTCTTAATGATGAGCTAGTGTTTGATGTGTTGAATCCCCTAACAAGTACACGGAAGTTAATATAACTTTCATATAAATGGAAACCAAAAAACAATTTCCTTCGAGATATCAAGGGATATATTTTTTTGACATTGGAAATCAGGTCCTTCTCACTAACACATCACTTGACATTAAGAAATGCTAGATTTAATCTTAAAAAATCTTGTGAAATGTTTAGCTTTTCAGGTTTTGAAGTGGATTTTTGGCAAACTGTTTTGTGTAGCAGTTTACTATTATATGAACCTTTGTTCCACTTTCATAATGGAAAAAGTTAAAATATCCAGTTATTATTACATTAATCTAAGTACACATAAGAAATAATAATATTTTTTAATAGACAGCTATAATTTGACGTTTTAGGATGATTAGTGCTGTTGATTGCAATACACAATCAGCTAAATGTCAGTTTCATCCCAAAATTAAACACACATATGGTAAATGGACTGCATTTTCTACTCCTACGAGTACTCAAAGCGCTTTACAATACGTGCCTCACATTCACCCATCCACACACCGGTGGCGGAGGCTGCCATGCAAGGTGCCAACCTGCTCACCGGGAGCAATTAGGGGTTCAGTGTCTTGCTCGAGGACACTTTGATGGGGTCAGGAGGAACCATGCAGGGCTTGAACTGGCGACCCTCTGGTTGCTGAACAATAGCACTACCATCTTCCAAACAAACACATATCTGTGTAACATTTGTTCAGAGTGAGTTTCAGTTATATATATATATACAGTACAGTTAACAAAGAGCACACTCTTATGTAATGTGGTAATAAACCAGAAACTTAGTGTTAGCTACATACTGGCATTATGGGAAACACAGCTGACCAGGATTTGAGCCTCTATGTCTGTGGAGCTTATGAGCTTCCCTATGTTCCTGTGCGGTTTGCTCTGGTTACTCCACTTTCGTCAGACATTCCAAAAACATGCTAAGGAGAATTAGAGCTGCCAAATTATCCATGGGTGTGGATGGTATGTGCGGCCTGCGATGGGTTGGCACCCCATCCTGGGTAATTCCCTGCCTTGTGCCCTGCGATGGGTTTGCACCCCATCCTGGGTAATTCCCTGCCTTGTGCCCTGCGATGGGTTGGCACCCCATCCTGGGTAATTCCCTGCCTTGTGCCCTGCGATGGGTTGGCACCCCATCCTGGGTAATTCCCTGCCTTGTGCCCTGCGATGGGTTGGCACCCCATCCTGGGTAATTCCCTGCCTTGTGCCCTGCGATGGGTTGGCACCCCATCCTGGGTAATTCCCTGCCTTG
>JAODKF010000116.1:8350615-8370404 GCA_026779585.1 Mormyrus proboscirostris
CATCAGCTCAGCACCCTGCATGCACCCAGTCACTGTCTCTGCACCATCTACAGCAGCGGGGGCCAGGCATCAGCTCAGCACCCTGCATGCACCCAGTCACTGTCTCTCTGCACCATCTACAGCAGCGGGGGCCAATCTTATCCGCAAAGGGCCGGTGTGCATGCAGGCTTTTGGGGTAACCTGTAGGTCAGCTGTTCAAACCCAGGTGTGAGGACTCTTCAGCCAAAGACCATCCCTGATCTACAGACACACAAGCAGGGGCTGGCTTTTGGTCAGCAATGCGCTGTAGATGAAATAATGAAACGGGAAGATAAAAAGCAAAAGGTTAAAGGGGTCTATGGTCACCATTAGGAAGACGCTTGCACGAATCTATCCTGTCATGTATATTATTAGATCCATTGCAAGTTGTGATCATTTTACAGTCCTATATTAAGCTATGCACGTAACAGTTGATATACAGTACAGGCAGTAATCCTTTGAACTCTGAACATTCTCTTGTTTCTGGATACGTGACTGCAATTCAGACATTACTGCTGTCATTTTACATCGACTACAGAGTTTATTAGGTGCACCGATGGCCGTAAGAAAACATCAGGACATGTGCCACGCTTATTTCACGTCGCGCTATAGCTACTGGCACACAGTATGGGGCTCTGTTTTGATAATCTAATGCAAAGAATAAAGTGCAAGGCGGAATGAACAGTTACGGGTGTGTCCAAATCAATTCTGCTTTTTTGACGGCAGAAAAACTAGACTTTGCGGCAGCGCAAGGTGGAAAAGGGGTTGCCCTGACTCTCTTAATTTATTAAGAGGCATGTTTTGGGCGTAACATGCAATAAACCAATCGGAATGGTGCGTCGATTAACATTTAAAAGGCAGTGGTGCAGGATATTCTGCGGAATGCTATTACGTTGGACGTTTTCCAGCAGCCGTATCACTTTTCGGCCGAGGTAATGGATGTGCTCGTGCGCGAAGTGAAAAGGCGTGAGCACATCATTACAGGAGCAGCACTATTCCACCAAAGCCTTTCGGGGTGAAGCAGGCGTGGGATGAGGTAGCAGCGAGTGTGTCCTCGTTTTCCGGCATCACTAGATCACCCGTGCGGTGCTGAAAGCGGTATAATGATGTCAGAAGACAGGGAAGGCGGAAGTCTGCTGCTGAACGAGAGCTGTGGCTGGGACTGAAGACTAAATTTTGCTTGTGTCTTTTTATTTGAATTTTGGGTCTGCAGTTCGCAAAACAAATGCAAGCGTTGTTCAAAAAAAAAAAAAACCTACCGTTTTAAGGTACAATCCAAATGTTCTATCAATTGCAGCACATGCTTAATTCTAATAATAAACTGGAATGATTTTTTTAATTTTTAAAGTTACAGTTTATTTATATACAAAACAGCACTCGTATGAGCGGAAAGCAGGTGCAAAGCAATTTGCTGTTTTGATGAAGTACGCGGATACCGTTAAAATGAGCAATGCGCCAGTACGAAACTAGCAAAAGCACTCTGTGTTAGGCTTTGCGCGGGTGGAAAATAGAGCCCTAGGAGTCACATTCTACATTATTAGGGCACTTTTCCACCACACCAGTTACTGTACTTTTGGTACCTCCATAAAGTACCAAAAGTATGGTACTTCTTTTGTGTTGGTTTTCCACTGGCGTAAAAACTGGTACCGGCGCCAAATGACATCATCAGTGACTGCTCCTGACTGACATCATCACAAAGCGCGGCGCGGTATTTCTTTCGCTGAATTCAAACATGGAAGACGTGCTATGACTGGCATTGTTGATTCTTATAATTAGCTTTTTGCAATTGCTTGGTGTTTCTCGTGTGCCCCATTTCGTCCAAGCGGCTTGCTACTACGGCAAATACTTTTTTATTTTGAGTCGTGCCGTCCAAATCCCGCTGGATCTGTTCATCTGACCATATGGCGATTAAAACCTGTGTTTCCTCGTTTGTCCATCCTTCCATTTTACTTTTTTATATTTTTGTTTCTACTCCTTTTTATTTTATTTCTCGCTGTTTACTGTGTGTTTCAAAAGATCGCGGTTGCATTTTGCGTTTCAGCAGCAGGCTATTTGCATAACCAATCGACAGCAAATACGTTTGCAAGTTCCACCCCAATTTAAGCACCGGAGTACCAAAGAAGTACCCCAGCTGGTTTGGCACTTTCGGTACTGGTACTCGACCGGAAATCGATGGAAAGGCGAAAGTACTGGGTGTACCGTACTTTGTGCAGTGGAAAAGCACCCTATAGGTGTTATGATCGGTGATCCGACGAGCGGGTAAACAGGCGAGTCGAATCAGAAGTTCAGGCAAATGGGGTTTACTGTCACAGACAGGGTTGACAGCGAACAAACATTAATGACGGATCTAGCGATACTGGCAGAGACGCGGACTAAATACACAAGACAATCCGAAAATAACAGGAAACAGGTGATCACAATTTGGAATTAACACGAGGTAACGAGGTGGGCGTGGCACACATGAGGATCGGATGAGCTGGGCGTGACAATAGGGACTATTCATACATTTATTCTGTTGTAAAATTTTAATATAACAATAATAAGAAATGATAATGAACAATCATGTTTGATACCTGTTGATCCACATTTTTTTCTTGTATTTTACTTGCCCATTTTATTTATTTTATTGCTTAGATATTTAATTTTTATTTATGTTGTTGTTAACTATGGAAGGGCAGACAAGCTACTGTATCATGCTTTTAAATGTGAAAGATACATTTTTATAGCTTTATACTGAGGAATGACAGACCTTATGTCCAAGGAGTTATAAAAATCTGGATTTCTTGTTAACACCTGATAGTCTTGATTGGATCAATTGTGAAAGGCTTAAAGACCCAAGGGCACCACTTACTGAACACTCTTAACAAAAGGAAATGGAAAATAGAAAATGAAAAACAACCTAGCCTGGACAGGGCACTTATATTTATACTTTAAAATATCTTACCCATGCTGTAAAAGCTATGCATTGATTCTTTAGCTTTAGGGCCTAAAAACTGTGCAAAAGAATAATACAAAATTAAATGAATGATTTCAGGAAAAAAAAGTGCTTCCAACAGCACATATTAACTGAAAATGGAAAAATATTGTGGCTTAAGAAACCCCTCCCCATCAACCTACTCTCATTCCTGAGTAATGTGCTTCCTTTTAAAGTGCTTTTCTAAAAGACATCGGGCTTTGCCACAGTCGCCTCCTACAGTGGCTAGAAGTCTCACTGCCATTAAGTGTGAGAGCGAAAAAAATCCAATAAACAGAGGTTCCCAGACACAAATTCAGACACACGCGTGGTGAATTGTAAGTGACACTGTCTGGTCCTGTAATTTGCAGCTCTCGATGATCACTGGGGCTTTCAAATGAAATTCTAAATTTCTGAAGTTTCATTTGGACGCGCAGAGCTTGTGGTTATTATGGCAGCAGCAGACACATTTCTCAGAGCACATTTGCTGTGCATGCGTCTGCCAGCATTAGCAGGAGGGCTGTCAGTCGCAGATCCAGCCTCATCCAGAGCCTGTGTCTCTGGGAGGGAAAAACAGAGTGATTAGCACCACAGAAAAGCCTCTTGCAGGGCAGCCCACATGCACATGACATGGTGGTGCAGTGGTTAGCGCTGTTGCCTCACACCTCTAGGACTCGGGTTCGAGTTTCTGCCTGGGTTACATGTGTGTGGAGTTTGCATGTTCTCCCTGTGTCGTCGTGGGGTTTTCTCCAGGTGCTCTGGTTTCCCTCCACAGTACAAGGACATGCTGAGGCTAATTGGAGTTAATAAATTGCCCATAGGTGTGAGTGTGCCCTGTGATGGGCTGGCCCCCTGGCCAGGGTTGTTCCCTGCCTCGTGCCCATTGCTTCTGGGATAGGCTCCAGACCCCCTGCAACCCAATAGGATAAAGTGGGTTGGAAAATGAATGGAAAGACATATAAAATCTATTTCAAATTTCATAGCATGGTTCCCTCACAGCTCTGAGACTGAGGTCCGTGTCTCCAGCCTGGCTCCCTATCTGTTCTCCCTGTGTCGTTGTGGGGTTTCCTCTGGGTACTCAGGTTTCCTTTCCCCCACAGTCCATAAGCATGCCAAGGGGAATTGGAGTTGCAAAATTGTCCCTAGGTATAAATGCGTGTGAATTCTGCGTGTGCCCTGCGATGGGTTGGCATCCCATGCTGGATTTATTCGCTGTCTTGCACCGGTAGCTTCTCGGGCAGGTCATCCTGCACAGGACAAGTACTTATGGAGAACGGATGGACAAATAAAAAACAAAACGATGCAGAAACCTGTTAAAAATAAAATGAAAAACCTTTGTATAAAATAATCATGGTGTCACGATCCGCTCCGTTCCATCCTCCCGTGTGCCACGCCCCCTCATTCCCCACGTGTATTTCCCCGATTGTTTTCACCTGTGTATGGTTAAATCCCCGTTTAGCTGTGTTTAAGAGTCCACGTCTCCCCTAGTCCGATGTCGGTCATTGTTATTGTGATGTTCCTTGTATTGGATGTTCGTGCCTGTCGCCTGTGAGTTTTGGACATTAAACCCCGTTTTCCCTGTCCGTCTGGCTCGGTTTGCTTTCCTGCCCGCTCGCCTGCCCACCGCAACGTCACACATGGAAGCTTTATACTGAAATTTGAATGCTTCACACTCACCTTGCTGGTTGATATTTTTCGATTTTTGTGAGCATACGTAATATTTAAATGCACTGCTTGCTTTAAACTCAATATCACTGGATATGATAATTCTTAAGTATACCACTTGTGGCTTCTTGTGGATTCTGATAAAATGGCAAAGGGCACCAGTGTCTTCTGTTATCCAGTATACCTCTGCTTAACAGAATCAACTACAGTCATTCATCATTACCACAGTCATTCATCATTACCGCAGTCATTCATCATTTACCGGAATAAAGACCAACAGCTGTAACCAGCACCATCAAGACCTGCTTGTATTTTGTTGTAAAGGCTCAGTACATCAGGGGCAGCTTGCGTATGGTTCTAAATTTTCAGCGCGAGGGATAGTTTGCCAAGTGAATCATATTGTATATAAGATCTGCCAGATTACTACATTATGCATTGTTATATCAATAAATAACCTGACACGCTCTGTTTAATCCAGATGGAGAGAGTATTGCCCAGTTTGCTACTGCGGAATGTGGAGAAGAGGAGGACATTTTTTGGGGAGGGGTGATATCTGCACACAAGCCCCCACCATGGGAGTTTTTAGGTCCGGTCACTTATGGCTATAGCCCTGAGTATTTTAAGCAAAGCCCCAAGTATTTTAGTTCTGATCTTGCCTCAAAAACAAAAAAGTCAAGCCTCAAATAAACTTGACTTCGCCCCTGATCTTTTCAATAGCTAGAAACCCTCCTGCATTTAAATTAGAGGGCATAAAGATGTGTTGTGCGTGGAGGATTATGTAGATGCCACCATAAAGTCATCCCATTCCACTCAAGTCTGATGGATCTGTTCACTGTCTGAAGAACCTGACATGCCACAACTGCAAAGCTACTTTATTTTGAATGCAGCTTGTCAGTTTGAGGACATCTGCACCAGCAGCTACATTTACAAGACCATTCATTCCCTTGGAGGCAATGAGAGGCTCTGTATGCATTTCATATGGCTTCTCATCGCTACTTCACACATTTCAGAGGCTGTATGTCAGGTCTTGAACAGGAAAGACTGACACTGTCAAGAGACCAAAAAACAGGAAAATAATCCAATCATGAACCACTTTCTTCAGCCATCCTCTAAGCATTAAAAGAGTTTTATCTGTATTTCCAGGTGGTCTATGCTAATCCTCTTCTGAAACCTGTCAATACCATTATTTATGCTTGGACTAAATTGTGAAATCGTCTGTCTTTCAACTAGTCCCAGAGTGATGTGCACCTAGCACAAAGTGCTATTCAACACAAACATGTACATACTGTGTAAAGTACGGTGTAAAAACACCTAAGGTCTTAATTTCTGCACAATTCAGAATTGCTGGTACACTGGTAGTTTTGGAGTTTCTGCAGAGGTCATGCCAATCACCACGGTAGCGACCTCCACCCTACAGGAAACCAAAACTGATGTATTTGTGCATTATTTAGGAATATCTTCCCTATTTTTATGAATGTTGTTAGACATTTTGGTAACACTTAAGGCCTTGGTTTTTAGTACTTTATGAACACACTCATAGCAAATAATAATACATTCATTGCCTTATGAAACCCCCATCTATAAAGCGCAATAGATACCTTCATAATGCATTATAATATACATATTAAAGATGTTTTGTACTCCATTAAAAAAGTGTCTATAGTGCATTATAGATGAGAGCTTCATATGGCAGTCATAATGCATAATAAGCATGGCTATAATGTGTCAAATATTTATAGCCATGTTTATAAGGAATGTGTTTATAAATGACTAAAAATGTCCTTAAATAAAGTGTTACCGAAATTTCACTACAGATTTACATTTCCATTTGCAACATGAACATCTTGCAATTAAAGCACCTGGAATGGCTAAGATCATTCAGAGAGTGAATACTCAGAATGATTAACTATACGCAAAAAGACCTGCTTCTAGCTGTTTATTGTTTAATGACTCCAGTCTATTAATCTGTAGTTAACATTTACCACCCCACAAACAGCATAAAAAATAAATCAGGGGAGAAACAATTCAGGCCCCAGTGGTTCCCCAGGCGAGGTCGGTTACCTTGAACCTGCAAATAAGCTTGGAAGCAGCATAGCTCTACACTCTGGCAAGGCAGGCAGATGAAACACTCAGCTCCCAGCCGGCTTCCTATCTGCATTTTCCCAGGCTTCTCTGTAGAATCTCCTGGAACAATTAAGATGCCTCTGCTGCCCTAATCTCTAGTTCTGCCCTAGGACCACTTTCAGGTTTTCATGTATTCTGTCAAACTGGCATGAATGTGCACCCATTGTACTCAAGTAGTTGAATCAACACTTTTGGGTTTGCAATCAGTGAAAGTAATGGACCATTGTGTTCCCATAATGTTATGGATATTAGGGTTTTTGTTTCTCCTGGTTTCAGTCTTCAGAGGTTTAGAAGTGCTGCTCTGGGGGAGGTGATGAGGTGCCCTGGGGACTCCCTCTCTGCCACTTCACTCTGCTCTCACGGTGTCATCTTGACTGTGTTGCAGGTAATTAATTATCTTCTTCAGATGTTCTGATGTCGATCATGTAACTAAATGCAAAAACTCAAATTATAATTCACGAAAATTACAAAATGATTGAAGATAAACAATTTCCCAAGACATTATACGGTTCATGGAAAGGCTTGATGGTTTAGTACGTAGCACTACTGCCTCACAATTCCATGACGGGGTTTGAACACAACCCTTGCCTTGTATGTGTGGAATTTGCATGTTCTTTTTGGATTCCGCACACATTCCATTCTGCTTAGGTGAACAATTGTTGCAAAATTGTGCATAGCGTGAGCGTGTATGTGTCCTGCCTCGTGCCCTGTGCTGTGACCCAGTATTTAATAACTGGTTAGACAATAGATGGAAGGGTGGACAGATGGATGGATTATATACTATGCAGCAATGGTCTCAGGCAATAGTATCAGGGGCTTTATTACTAGCAAATGGAAAAATCCAAAGTGAAAGATTTACAAATGGGAGTTATTTATTTATGCCTACAAATAATTTCACAAATACTCACTGTGACAGAAAAATTTGGAAAAAAATAATCAAACATCAAAGCACTATAGATCAAAAGATAATAACAGAAGTACATACAATTTGGACATTGTAAGACCACAGGGCAGTCCTCATTATCTCAGAGATGCATTGCAGAGAAACACCTTTGGACGGCACAGACGTTGCCGTTTGAATCACACAATTGCTTCCCTTTCCTGTAGTGCAGGACTGGCCAGTCTTATCCGCAAATGGCCGCAGTGTATGCAGGTTTTTGCTGCAACTCCTTAATTAGATTACTAAATAGAGGACTGATTGACCGAAGAGTCCTCACGCCTGGGTTTGAACAGCCAACCTGAAGGTTACCCCAAAAGCCTGCATACACAGCGGCCCATTGCGGCTAAGACTCGCCATCCCTGCAGTAGTGCTTAAAGCTCGCATCAGCATAGAGTCATAGACAGCAACAAGAATTTCCCCTTTCAGAGGAAGTACAGCATGCTGGTTCTGGGCAGTTTCTTAATTCCATCCATCCATGTTCTATACCCACTATGCAGGGTCCGCCACGTACACCTTCAGGCACTTTGGTAACTCCAGTTCATGGTGGGAAACCAGAGTACTGGGAAGAAACCCCATGATGACACGGGAAGAGCATGCAAACTCCACACACACGGAGCCATGGTGGGGACTTGAGACTGACTCCCAAAGCTGACAGTGCTAACCATTGAACCATCACACCATTCCTGTTTCTCAGTTAATTTTCATAAATATGGTCTTTTAATCATGTAAAACATGAGGTCCGATGGCTTTCATGTCTATATTGAGAAAACACTTATGCATTTTGTCATATTAAAAATACAATGCATTCAAAATGAAACCTGTCATGTTAAATGCCGATGTTTTCCATATTTTATGATTAAATTGTCTGGAACAAGCAACATTGCAGCCTTTCACTCAACAAAGATTTCTGCATTAAATTCTTTAATAGAACACAATTACCTCCAAAGCATTACATGGTAGCAAAGTATGACTTCAAGCAGGAGCCCTCTTACTATTCATCATGCACTTGCCACTTTCCCACAAGCATTGACTGCAGCACAGACAAAGCGACAAGCCATTCGCTTCAAACAGAACAGCTAAGAAAGGCCATCACCATTACTCATTTCTAATTTTTAAACACATGATTAATGTCTGGTCTTTTTTTCTTTTCCATGTTTCCACATGTGTCTACTGTGCTTTGAAGAACATGAATGTCTGACTAACCTCAAAAAGAACGAGACGCACAAAGCCCTAGAAGATGCCATCTTTGCTCCAAGTCAAAATAACGACAATGGACCATATTGTGAGAAATCTTTAAGTACTCTGACGGTCATTAAATAAGGTCCATTTGCAAGCATCAGAAAGCCATTCAGTCCATAAAGTGATCAGGGTGATTAGCGGATTTCTGAAGCATTTCATGAAATATAAATTATGATCCACACCAGTGCTGCCAAAGTGCTAATTATTATGTCTGGAAAACATCTATCACATTTATCAATGCCATTATGTTTTCAATTACTAGCAATCTTTGATGATACTCCTGAAAGAAGAGCTGCAGCAAATAGAGAACATAAGTCACTGTCTGAGGCCTAAAGAATCAATATCATGCTTCCTCTATACAATGAACTCACAATACAGCCATTAGAATGCTTGTTAAAACATCAAATATCTTGGCATTCATTGGACTCATGGGGCTAATATGCATTTTCAGACCCCTTTGGCTCTAACTCAGTGCACCTCTTTTTGCCCAAAAAGAAGCCCGGCTCATTGATCATGGGAGTTTAAAACCTCTGAATGGTGATTGAATGGTATCTCATTAGGAGGCCAAATGCAGCCTTCGTAGCTCAGTCCGGGACTTTGGGGAAAAGCTTAGACGATGAGCCATCTTCTATGTGTAATACTAGTCCAGCTTTACAGCACGTGTGGCCTTACACAGAGCCGTGCTCACATCAAGCATTCAGCCTGCCGTTTGAGCAGTAAACAGAATCTGTGAACCTGAATATAGCAATTACATCTTGGAAACGATGTAATGAATTAGGCTCACGACCCCACCACAAACAAACCTTCTATACTCTTGCTATACTAGAGTGTATTAAGAGAAACTGCACGTTTCACCAGGTTTTATGTATATAGATTATACAAGAAACAAACAACAAACAAATTTATTTTTGTATAGCGCATTATCACAATATTACATCGTCTTAGAGCGCTTTACAGCATCCCCACCCAAAGCCCCCAGTGAGTAAGCCATAGGCGACAGTGGCAAGGAAAAACTCCCTAGAAAGAAGAAACCTTGGGAGGGACCAGACTCAAAGGGGGAGCCCATCCTCCAGGGGCCGGTAGGGAGAGTCAATTCCCAGAATTCTCAAGAGTAAATTCCCATTATAGAATTGTATATTTCATTTAGTTTTTATTTCAGGATTTCATGTTCTTTCTGTGTGTATTACCCAAACGGCGAACCCATGGTATTGCTAAAGAATTGGCATTTCAGGTGAATCCTATGCGATTCACAAAGAGCATAGTGGTGAGTATGGTCTTACATGAAACACTGACATGAAAAACAAATGGTATAAAGAATGAGGGCTCAGAGGTCATCACTATCAGGTCACTCTGTCCAAGGACCCTCTACTGTTGAAACAGATAAAAAGATCCTTTATTCTAGAACATAAAAACACAGGTAGCTGCCTTAGTGCATGTTATACACTTTCAGTTGGGAATTCACATTGAAATGTATCCTGGAGTCATCTCAAGGCCCTTAATGATTTGTTCACTTTCACAGGATTGGTTAATAATGGAGGACAAATAGAGGACAGTGCACAGGTGGAGGCTGCAGACACTAATATTGATTAACAACAAGGTCGCTGTTCTTTCATCAGCAACAAAATCATCTAATAAACATCAAGAGTAGGAGAACTGGATGGGTGCATTTCTGTGCTTATTCAGACCAGTTGTTTCTTCCGATGTACAGGTTCAGATTCTACCTTGAAATGAAATCACTCAAAGACAATTCCTTTTCAGAAACATGCTGTATGTCCAGGGATAAACATAACTGGTACGCAAGTATGCATTTGTGCTGCTACAACAATCGATTGCTGCACGTATCGCTTTTAATGGTGAATGCATACTTGTGTTATGTGCATCCCTGTGTATGCCCATAATTGGCATAGATGCTTGCAGGTAATGTTTTCCAATATATCAAATGATTTCTGTTGGTGAGACGGATAAATGATTTCTGTTGGTGAGGAAAGATGGAAACTCCACAAGAGGAATGCTTGTAGGTTTAAATATTGATTGTTTGACCCCCTGGATTGGTTTATCCGCTTAACTGAGAGAATCCCATGGTCAGTTGAACCATCCAAGATACTTTGATCCTGCTCTTGGGACCAATGAATGGTGAATGAAACATATGCTTTCATCCTTTCTAGAGATGATAAGGCTCTTTTATGTGAAAGCATAGCTCTTAGGTGCCCCTTCGGTGAATACATTTTTACCAGTTCTCCATTGTTATGCAAAATAGTTTGTTTCTAGTCAAATAACATCCTCCAGTCACCTGCCTCAATATGAACAGACACATACACAGGTAGCAGTGCTCTGAGACTGCAAAATAAAACACTTCCATTTCACCCCATACCAATTAAATTCCTTTATGCCACATAGTAAAATGCATTAGGATACAGGAAGACTGGATTTAATTGGGCAGTAGTGGGGTAGAGATTTCATGATTTAGGAACAATGGGTTTCATTCAGAAATTTGGATGAGCAAGGTAGACTGCTGTCAATTTTACACCATCATGTTCACATGATTCACAAGAAATATAACAGGGAGGCTGAGAGAAATAAAAAGCGAGTCATACTTGTAATGTTGAGGCATTAAAAGGTTATTTCACACATATTAAAGACAACACAGGTAACTATTTTGAGTAACAACTTTTCAAATAATAAGTCTTTGAATATTGTGGTAAACGATCACGCCTTAAGGGAAGCCCTGTCCAGCATAAACTGATCTTTGTGATCAGAGTAAATTTTTCAGTGCACAGGTTTAGAAGGAATACAGTTGACCTTCCACAAGGTGGGGGTTAGGGGCTCACCCCCCCCATGATCTGGAAAAAATGTCTGAAATTTGTTTCCCTTATCAAGCAGAGTGAAGTGAAAACATACGAGAAACACAAGATAATAAGATCTGTGAGAGATCACCGTGAGAGATCACATGATAAGATCTGTGAGAGATCACCGTGAGAGATCACATGAGAGGCTGCCATAAACACGCTTGGCATCCTCCAAACCAGCACTGTGCATATATGTTGTGCTTTTATGAGTTACTAAACTTTTAGTGTGTCGTCTGCGGCTTTCGCAAAACTGCCAAAAAAATTGGCATTTAATTTCCAATGCTAACCCCGCAATATACAGAAACCGCGATGGGGTCATGATGCAGAAGGGTCGAGCGTAATTCTTGAAAACCTCTAAAAAAACCTATTAACTATGAGTCTGTAAAGGTTGCAAAGCCATTACCATAGCACTGTGGCTCATATAGCATATATATGCATATAAAGATTGGGATAAAAGATAATAGAAAAGCATCTCCAGTATGGATGTACTACCGAAATATTTCTAAGAGCATAAAATAAAATTGCCAGTGGAATAAACAAGGATGTAGGTTTGATGTCAACATCGGTAGGGACCAAATCAGCTCTGAACCCCTGGCCCCTCTTCACACATGATACCCTTGCAATATTGATAGAGACACGTCCCTGCGATCCATACCCACATCTACCACATCCCTGCGATCCATACTGTACCCACATCTACCACGTCCCTGCGATCCATACCCACATCTACCACATCCCTGCGATCCATACTGTACCCACATCTACCACGTCCCTGCGATCCATACCCACATCTACCACGTCCCTGCGATCCATACCCACATCTACCACGTCCCTGCGATCTATACCCACATCTACCACGTCCCTGTGATCCATACCCACATCTACCATGTCCCTACGATTCATACCCACATCTACCACGTCCCTAAGATCCATACCCACATCTACCACGTCCCTACGATCCATACCCACATCTACCACGTCCCTACGATCCATACCCACATCTACCACGTCCCTGCAATCCATGCCCACATCTACCACGTCCCTAAGATCCATACCCACATCTACTACGTCCCTAAGATCCATACCCACATCTACCACGTCCCTAAGATCCATACCCATATCTACCACGTCCCTACGATCCATACCCACATCTACCACGTCCCTGTGATCCATACCCACATCTACGCCCGTGGAAATAAATCCAAAACTAAATCTATATCTCAGGAGGCTTCTCCAGTTTTGATTGGGTCTGACTGACTCCACCATCCGAAAGACCCTGGAACACAGAGCAAAGTAGCACTGCTTACCATCAACGGGCAAATCTTCACTAGAGAGGCAGAGCACACAAGCTAGTGTCAAACCGCCTGTGAAACCCACATCATTTCTCAATTTCTCATTGTCATAAATCCAGAAATAGATTTGCATGGCAAAGTGGGCAAAGCATCTCCTTCACCATGTCAATACTCACTAATAACTAAGGGAAGCTTTTGGTTGCAGTCATTACTATTGAAGGCAACACGTGCAAAGTGAGTTTTCACAAGTGGACATAGCTGTTGAACGTTTCCTTTGTGAAATGCACAGAAATGTGCTCATTCCAGTTCATTTAATCTAATATTAAATTGAAAACTTGTTGATATTCAGTGTCTGAAATAAGCAAATAAAGATTTAAATAGAGTATCATTACATTTCATAATACTTTGTAAGCCACATTAATTTTAAATGTGTGAAAACTATAAATGATTCATATTTTAAAAGGAGATTATAAAAGACTGATAGAATGCAAAACTATGTGATGTGAAAAAATGTAATTTCATATATTACCTAAAAATATATATTAATAATATATTTTAGAATATAATTAATTTTATCCTATTTGCTTTTTGTTTCTTTCTAAATAAATTCCATTGGGCTACAACTAGGTCCTCTACTTTGCAGTTGAAGATTTCATAAAATGAAAATATATATATTTTTAATTATATGTGGTACTTTTCTTCCTGAGAGTCTTTGCACACCTGTCAACTGTGACCCAAAAAAATCTAGAGTAACAGAAACAAAATTTCTGGTTAATCAGGGGACTAAAGTCATACCCAATACCACAGCAGCCTGGCCCCCCCCCCCGGGGGGGGGGGACACTCGTCACCGTATTCTCAGAGACCCCTTAACTCCCCCACTACATCCAAAGGCAACAACCAATAAACAGGGCTCATCTTTCGGACACCTGTCACATATGGACGTGTCTGCTTTATAGCAGGGAGCTCTCATTAAAAGTCATTCCTCGGCTAGCCAGCAGCTCAGCTGAATTTCCACAAACAGCTCCTTTTAAGTTTCTAAGTAGGTCAACGGAAGTAGGCCGTCGGTAAGGCTTGGGAGACCCGAAAAGTCACTGATTTCTCTGGCGAGGGCCAGTGTCCTATTTCTGAGACAGACCAGACCTATGCAGCATGAATATATCGAGTGACACAGCAACAAAGTGATGTTCCACATGTCTGCCACCAGCACCAGTATGGAGCCATCTACAGATGGTTAGCAGTACAGGGGTACTAACGGAGTTGGCATGGGGGAGTCAGCAAGCAGGTCTTGTTTTCTGGTGAAGAGAACGTGGTTTTCTGTAGGACAACAGGAGCACTAAGTTTTGCCTGACCTGTCACTGCACCTCTGGATTGGCTGTTCCTGTCCTGGACTCCAATTTCCAGTATGAGCTTAGATAGGGGCGCTGGGTGATTAACAGGGTCAGGGTGCAATAGTCTCACACTTACTTTATTGTAAGTAGAGTCTCCAAATGACAAGAAGTCACGAAAGACACACAGACAACACAGGAATGACAGTAGCAGAGGGTTAGTGAGTGTGTTCTGAGGGGACACCCGGAAGATTCTGCTGAGACCAGACTACAACTACACATTCGCATTCCAGCAGCTGAGTGTGCTTGCTTTAACCCCCGTGTGTCAGTGTAAGCTATACACATGACTAATTCATTGAGCACCTCTCATAAGATAAGTATCAGCAGCCTTTGAACTGGCAGTATCTCTCTAAGAAAAAGAACTGTTACCTATTTGGTAGCACTAAGTTAGCCACAAGACAGGTGAAATATTTTGAGAATATGTCAGTTGACATTCATATGTGAAAACCAACTTTGTGGAAATCTTGCATATACGTTTCATAGACCTGAACTTTTTGGTGTGACAGTGAGACTGTTTGGCTGGGCCTCGTTTCAAAATCTGACGGCCTAGTAGGATTTCAGTGATACCCCAGACACAGAAGGTCTCAATTACAGGAACAGTGGAAAACTGACGACCGAGAACTGTGAAAGCACAGCCCGAGAAGGTTTGTTCATTCAACACCATTCTCAACACAACATTAACCTCAGAAAACGTGCTTTGTCTCTTCAAGCTCATACAGGCTGCACCACTGAGCAGAGGTGTAATTTTCCTTGATCGCAAAATGAACCCTTTTGCTAAGACAGGGTGACGATCTTCATGTCTAATGAAGGGCTCCCTTGAGCTGTGCCTTCATGCCATTCTAAATGTCTAATGAGCAGACTCATATGCTTAACTAAAGTGACATTTCATACGTACAGAGCAGACCCTTCTGCCGTGTCGAGCAGACTGAAGTCGTGTCTGTGGATATGTCAACAGCACATCCGAATCAGCACACCTGAAGCCAGCAAGTTATAACAAATACAGATTTAATTTTAAAAGAAATTCTACGGTATTCAGTTTCTTTTGTAGTGATGTTAATAAGGAAGTTAGCACCTCATCTCAGGGAGCACAAGGCAAAAAAAGGCTTTCTGCAAAGTTGTGAATCTATGGTTTGGCAAACCCCAGCTTTAGCAAATATGCTAATTAGTTACAAGACAATTAGTTACTATGGCAATAAATAGAGCAAAAGAAGCATGTCGCCTGGGACTGTTTGTTGTGAAGCCTTGTTATGATGAAGGTTCTCATTTCTCTGCACAGGCCTCTGCAGTATAAAGCCAGACAGAAGGTAGCTGAGATTCCCATTACTGTGAAAAAACATTGACTCCCTCTTATTTTCAGCGATTCGTTATGCCATTTTGTGGATTTTAGTAGAATATGGAAAGACTGTAAAAGAATAAAACTGCACTACAGTTTGAGGCTCTTCTTTAATTCATGTAAGGTAATTATTTTAAGGTAATTTGTCAAAGAGAATGTATTGCTTCCTAGTTAACTCAGCCCAAGGGTTCTTTCATAACTAGGATTCATTTTTTAATACTTTTTGTTTACAATAAGATTTGATTCGGCCAGTGGTTTCCAAATATAAATCAAAATATGTGTCAGTGTGGGACCCTGCAACCCTGTCCAAGAATACCAGTTAGAAGATGGATGGATGGATGGATGGATAGAAGGATGGAAGGATGAATAGATGGATATATGGATGGAAATAGGTAGGGGTGCTGTGAGGGGACATTTGGGAGAAGGGTTCTGGTTCAAGGGTATGCTAAAAGTTGTGCGCTACACCGCTACACTATTATTCTCCCTGTCAAGCTGACTGTTTTATTTACTCACTAAAAAGTAGCCAGGGCACACACAGGAGAGAACATATCAGCATGGAAGAGTGGGCCAGAATTCCTCCCCATGGTGCTGTAAGTGATTGATCAACAACCGCAGTAAGTACTTGGTTGCAGTGATTGCTGCTGAAAATGACAGAACAAACTTCTGAGTATAAGAAAGTGATTAATTTTTCTTATGGGAGGCTTTTATCTCATATGGAGTTTTGAATGAAAGCCTGATAATAGTCAGTGTCTAATGCAGGTATGGAAAATTCAGTTTCCGTAGAGAAAAGTTGGCTGTCACAGAAACAATGTGATTAAGGAGGGGTACCGAGCTGTGGAGGCTCAGGCCACGTCACCTCATTCCTTCAAGTAAATGGACCTTCACGCAAAGCAACATTTCAAGCTCAGTCCTTTCGAAGCTCATTTGTAACACAAATGAGGATAGCTGCTTTCAGTGTTTTTTTTCTATGTCCCCTGCGACTTACTGAGAAACAAACAAGAAAAGACAAATTTCACATCATCTGTTGAGACTAGCAATGCAATCGAAATCTCATACCAAAAGTCATTATAACACAACACAAAAGTCATCGCCGGTTTAAATTTGCATGAAAAACTGAGATAACCCTTGATATAGAAATTGTTAATAGAAATCTCTTCTACTGCTATGATTTAGTGATGATTTCCAGGTGTAATATATGTGTAAAGGTGAATGCCAATTTGCCTACATCATGCAAAAAAATCCAATACATGTTCTTCAGAGAAAACATACGTGCAGAGATATGCGATTGACCCACTAATACATAAAAAGGATTATTTTCCATGAGCATATCATTGGCAATGTGCCTTGGATTTAGGATGGAGCCACGTGACATGAATTATGTTTTAGTAATTCCTGCTTCGAATGGAAGAAACAATTGTCCACTTTAGAAGGAAATATTACGAAATAGTCTGCGGCAGAGGCACGCCGGTGTGGTTTTGTGTACAGTAACTGAGAAACAACAAAAAGTGGAACAGACTCATAAATAGAAAATCAGAAATAAGAAACAGGTGGGACAAGTTAATGTGAACAGGAAGAGGCACCAGACTGACCCCATCAAGATGAAAAATGGACTGGCTCCCCCCTCGACACATGCACACGCACAAAAATAAGGTGAAAAGTTTTTTCTCCAATAACCCTGATCCATTAAAATAGCGCTCAGTAATTTTCTAATGTTGTTCCAGCACTCAGTGTTTGGCTTGGTGCGCTTCCTCTCCTTACTCCTTACCTGATTTCAGTAGGCTCATCACACATGAGCCCTCCAATAAATGTCTGTGTATTTCCCACTGCGTCCAAATCTGGGGGACTTCCTGTACATTTTCATTTTATTACTTTTAGTGATATCTCACAAGTGACTTCTTCATTTTCTCAACTGTGCTCTAATTGCATTTCACCGAGTTACCCTTCCTACCCAAGAGATGTCTGGGACGTCTGTAATCCTCAGTCTTCTCAAGACAACCTTTCAATGCAGGGATACATTAAACGACTTCTGTCCTGGGCTGACTGCTGCTCGGTTGAGATTCAGCGAGTCATGGGAGCAAAGTGATGTTCGGAGACCGATTCTGCTCACATTTACCCAGGTGGCTAGATGGCACCCTGTTGGATAAATATAGCTTCCCTAATCTTTCATTTCTTACAATACAGTTTAATTAATGTCAGCTCAATAGCAGAATCCCCCCTAACATTGTGTCCACCTGTGTGAAACACAGCAGGTTAGGAGAATGGACTAAAACAAAGCAGTATGACAGGTGAATAAAAAAAGGTAGCCTGAGGTTACTCTCTCTCCTTCTGTGGTACAATCAAGAGTACATGAAACCAAGCAATTACTTTATCTTACATCTGCTATTTTCACTCTGCTGTTGTTGCCAGCTCCATATAAAACACAGCTGAACGCCCTTGACTCCATGATAATTTCCCGACAGGTGTGGGCTTCTGCTGATGTGCTCCAGGCATCGTTTTGCAGGAAGTGGGTTGCCAGATGCCTGGCAGGAAAGAGCTGCATGTATGTGATAGGTCTACTGAGGGCATTTATACAGAATTTACACTTACAGACCTCCCCTGGGACACAATTCCCAGTTATTCAATTACATAACACTGCCTTGAAATGGTTCCAATGGGGGTTGTTCCAACATGTGAAGGCTGCCTTTGGAGGTTAAGTTGCTTGGAAGCCTTAGTAAAAAAAATACAGTTATTAACATGGTCCAAAACTAATGGATTTCTTTTTAATTTTTTAATAAAATCTGTCACACTCCAAAAGCAATACACCGAGAGAGAAATCCAGAACAGCAAAACAGCATGTGCATGATTTCAGAAGTGGACAAGATGGACTATATAAGGAGCACTGCAGTTATTCTCTGACAAGAAGAGATTCCACATTTCTCAAGCCTACACAACATCTCTTCCAGCCTTCTTGGCACCCGCACACTGATAACATTTCTACAAATCCAGCAAGCAAGTCCGCATATCCCCATACACCCCTGCCATTCAAGCAGTTATTCATCAACACTTTACTTGAGGGAGCACAAATAGTTAGTAGTAACTCATTTACTACTGAAGTACAAATCATGAACAAATTTAGTGGCTACTTCAAATAAAAAATGCATCGTGATTCATTAATGATGAACAAACCTGAAATCAGTATTTCATTTGTGTTTTTCATTACTTGTTCCTTCAGTAGTTCACAAAGATTTACCGAATTAACAGATAAAGTAACAAATATCGTAACTGTGCGGGATAACAGATGCGTCACGATTCATTGATACAAAAACATGAGATCGGTATTTCACATTGTTATTCATTATTTGTTTCTTTATAGGGTCATTCTGCAATTCACAAAAGATTTTGGGCCCTATTTTAATGATCTAAAGCTCACGGTGTAGTGTACGGCGCAAACGCTTTTAGGACAGGGCCAAACCACTTCAGCTAATTTAACGGCGGAAAAATACCAGGCGCATAGTTCAAAAGGGCTATACTAAGTCTGTGATTAGGGTGTAGTATCATCATATCATATATCAGAATAACATATATCAGAATCATTTCTCATTCCCTTTAAGGGCCAGGAGCGCTTCCACCTTGACTGATTGCCATTATAAAGAAGGATTTGCCAGGTAGTAGAAGCAACAGATCAGTTCATGCGTGAGCAGACCATCTACTGTATGGTAACACCAGGATTCCACCGAAGTAGAGGTCTGCATTCTGGAGGGACCTGCAGCAATACAGTGCGGAGCGGGAAAGATTTCTGAAAGTGTGTGAGCAGACCATCTACTGTATGGTAACACCATGATTCCACCGAAGTAGAGGTCTGCATTCCGGAGGGACCTGCAGCAATACAGTGCGGAGCGGGAAAGATTTCTGAAAGTGTGTGAGCAGACCATCTACTGTATGGTAACACCATGATTCCACCGAAGTAGAGGTCTGCATTCCGGAGGGACCTGCAGCAATACAGTGCGGAGCGGGA
>JAODKF010000116.1:8370504-8389921 GCA_026779585.1 Mormyrus proboscirostris
CTGAGACTGCTGCCCCCGCGACCCGACCTCGGATAAGCGGAAGTCAATGGATGGATGGATGGATGGATGGATGGATGTTTGTGAATAGGCAAAGGAAATTAAATTTTCACTTTTAATTTGGATTTTACACGCTAGCATATCCTGGAACTTCCGGAAGGATGTTAGCATTTTGAAAGTTCCTTATCACATTCATGAGTGCCGGCTGATGATGCACAGAAGCAGCACAAAAATCTCTAACGCCCAAGGAAGTAAGTACCTGCTTAAGGAAAGGTGAATATAAAACTATATGACAACTTAATGTCAAGTAAGGAGAAATCAGGTATCTGGCAGTGTTTTTCATTGTAAGTGACCACAAGAGGAACCACTTGCCTTTTGCCTGTTGTGACAAATGCAACAAAGTGCTATCATGAAGCAACACCCAAATGTGTGGATTTCGTTTGTGCAGATCTACAACCTGTTACTGCAAACATTGTTGCAGGTGAAATATGCCTATATGTATTACCAGCCTACAGCTATGTGAGAAATGTAGCCTTTTTTATCTGTTAAACGTTTAATGTAGCCTATTTGTTGAGGCTACAGAATGGGTGGTCATACAGAAGAGGTCAGTCAGCGGAGCGCCGTCACTGGACACCACTGAACACTTTCCAGTAAATTGATTCTCCACATTTCTGTCCTGCTAGAGCTGTCTTGAGATTTGGAAACTCAGCAAAGACCTTCTTCCTTGAAAGGGAACTGTGTGGATGAGTACTGGGGTAGCCTTCAAGCCTACAGTGATAGGGAGTGACTGCAATTAGGTCTGCGGGGGTGGGTGTTGAGAGGATCTACGGAAGGGGCGTCTGCGGGAGCTGCTGTTGTGGTCTTGTGCAGCTAGCTTTTGTGGAGGTCAAAGTCATATTTGAAAATTATAGTGATGTTTAACTACACATTCAAATATTATGTATTAAAATTCATTACAATTTTAATTTAATTACAGGTTTATTTATAAGTACTATTTATACCAAGGGTGGTCAATCCTATAGGCGACATAGACAGACTAAGGCTTCGGAGGGGGCGCAGGCTTACCAGCCAGTTCCGCCTCAAATGGGGGGTATCATTGGTGATACTCGCCTAGGGCGCTACATCGACTAGGACCGCTATTGATTTATACTATCGTTTTATGAAGACAGTGACCGTATGTGTTAGCAGGGTTGCTTGGGAAGAGGATACAAAGGCTGCTGTTCCCCAGTCACTCTGTACAGGAGGCTTAGTCAATGGGAAAATGTCAGTCATTTGCTTACAATGAGGCTTGATGACTGCTTTAAAGTTTTATGATGTTAGTGTGGCCCCGCCCTCTCCAGAATCTGATATATTCTGGTTGACAAGATTTCAAGCAGTCCCAGGCTCTGCACAGAAGGATGGACGTGAACAAGCTAGGCCAAAAGCTTCTTGTATATTTTTTATGTTGCCCTACTCACAAGAAGTCAATCAGCTCAGTCAGCTTTACAAAGTATTGTGGTCTGTCATGAGATGGTCCACTGGGAATCCACCGTGCACCACAGGGGCCTATTGCAACCATGGTTTCCTCAAGGTTGAACACAACAAGGGCCAATGGGATGCAAATGCAGTCTCTAATTGCCCTGAATGGGGGGCAGATCTGTCTTCGTGCTGTGGCTAAAAGTCTGCATTGAGAGGAAGGTCAAGACGGAAGCAAAGGGTCAGTCAATGGTGCGTGCTCTCTTTCCGCCTGGCTGAAAATCTAAGGAAGGCCACCCTGAAGGGGCCGCTGCCTCCTAAGTGACCCTGTTGTATATTTTCCCTCCTTCCCCTTAATGAACCTCAGCCCTAAAGGTGCGTTTGCCTGCTCCCCTGTCACCCGTGTCTCCATTCCCATCATAGCTTGGAGTGGCTGTACTGCAGTGTGGCATAAAAACAGAGGCGCCAGGCCAAGTCAGAAAAAAATTTACAAAATTTTACATTTACAAAAAAAAAACCCATAAATATTATGAAATAAAATTATGCATTACGTGTCATTTGCACAGGTACAGGCAGTGTTGAGCATTTCAGGTCCAGAAGCTATACAAATCCAGACCAAGATTTTGTTTTTACCAACCAGTTGAGGATAAAGAGTCACATTCACAGAGGTGGTGGAAACAAAATCTTGATCTGGATTTGTAGCCTCTGGACCTGAAATACCCAACATTGAGAACAAGCACATCTGAATGCTTTTTTTTGACATATCCCATCATGCTTTTCTTTGAGACACACACAAATCCTGCTATAACGCGTAACTCACACGAAGTTTTTCCTGAAAAACTTCACGTTCACTAAAATCACATACTAAAATACACATATCAAAATGGGACAGATAGGGTTAGGGGAAAGTAACTCCAAAGCTTAGTAATGTAGCACGAATAAAATGCATTAAAAAATAAAACAAATGATACCAGTGGCCAAAAATGTAATTATATGCATTTTAAATAAGAAATAATAATAATAGATTAATAAATTATACCATAAACATCTGCTGTGGAACTGTGGAATTGCCTGGTAATCGTTTCAACTGAACGTGACAAACTCCCTAACTTGTCTATCGCCTAGAGTGAGGAGTAGTGAGCTGCAGTCACCATACAGCTGGACATGCACACATGCAGAGGCATAGCTACAGACAGCCTAAGAAAAAAGGAAATGTACGTGAATTAAAAAACGTTGCTGTGTGATTTAATATAGTACTTAGTTAAATATTTGTGGCTTTTTAGACTCTGACCTGTGCAATGCATGGATGTACTGAAGGTTACAGAAAATAACAGGCCCAACTGAATGATTCGTTCAGGAATCGGACATCACATCATTCACTTAAACAGCTGTTTCTGCATGCAATAGTGTTTCTCACTAAAACCATATTGCGTTGTAATTCGGGTAGTGCTTTTCTCCCTGACCTAAAACCATGCAAATAAAAGTGCGATTCCGTGTTGTATTGGACTCGGGTACTAATATAGCGTTAGAACAGATATCACGCATTGTAGCAGGATTAACTATATATACTGTACAGCTGAGAGCGAAGCTTGGGGTCTGAGCACAAGGTCAGCCATTTATCCGGTGCTCTTGGGACATTTCCAGGGGTCAGGGGCCTTGCACAAGGGCCCAGCACAAATGTGACTAATCTGCTGAGCATGAGATTTTAATCGATGACCTTCAGATCACAGGCACAGAGGACTGACCTGCTGAGCCTCACCCCCTGTAAGGAATGGAATTTATAGCCACCAAAAACCAAAACTAGGGTGCAAAACCCGGTCCAGAAACTATAAATTGACAAGGAAATAAGAAGCAGTGTGAAGTGGAAAAGCCACTTCCTTACTCCTGGGCCAAGGAGAGTGTACTATGGAGGTGCATGAACGAGATGGAACAAAGTGTCAGGATGACGCAGTGCCAGAGACGCCAAAGCTCGTCTTCTCTGCCCCCAAGGGCAGCCGTGCTCTCACACTGGCTATTACCGGCGTCCCCAGACACTCCCTGAGGTCAGGCAGCAGGCACAACTGCCATTTATTGGTTGTTCCTTCCATACACATACCTGTTACTTTACTCCTAAATTCAGGTTTTTCAGATACACATTAGTTGTGCGTTGTACTGTAGTAGGACTTCTGTGTGTCTCAAAATAAACCGTTTTGTCAAAAGTCATACCAAGACTTATATCTTTTTGGGACATGCACTGACATCAGACCATCTTCACTGCACCTATTTCTCCAATCACTGGCGTTTTACAGTATCAGAAAATGCTGGGCTGACCACTATTGAAGGTCTGGTCAGGGCTACTTTTCCATGCAATCTGAGATCAGTCCTATAAGCCATGCTTAGTGCCTGGTTCTTTTCTATTATATTATGTTATGTGGATTCAGTCACCCTGAGTACAGTTGTCACCGGGATTTTGGGTTGCAGTGCTTGGGAGGTGACTCAGAGAGGCTGACAGAAACCAGACAAAAGTTCTGGGAAAACAGAGGCTTCTAATGTGTTAATAATAAGCCTTAACAATGTGAATAAAGTAGGAAGGTCAGATGACATCTGCCTGCGCAGGTCTCTGCTTGGTCAGAAAGCAGCAGATCTGAGGAGTGTGCATCATTAGTGACAGATGATTCCAGAATTCTAGGATACACAATAACTGAACAGTTTAGGCCGATTCGTTAGCTAGACGTGCTGATGGCAAGTCTAAGTGATGATCACGCAAAGTATGTGCATTGCAATTGTGTTAGTTTTCAAGCATCATGCACAGGACTTATATGAATAATCCATATGCAGTGATAGTGATAGAAGTAATAAGAAAAGAAAGGTGTGATGTGTAAACAGCGCATGAAAAAATCTGGCAAACGGTAAAGGTCAGGAGAGCTGCGCATGGATATGTATTGTGAAGTTTGACAGTTTTATAATGCTCTGTTCAAGGAGACCAACAAAACTTTTTGTTTCCTTTTTGGAATGAACATGACGATTGGCGATATGCTCCCCATTGTCGATTGTTACTTCCTAGAGCAGATCTTCATTGCACTGAGCACAAAAGGACTGTGTTAGGGCATTGAGTGAGTCACAGTGCAATACTCAAAAGCACCGGTGGACAGGTTGATAGAGATCACGGCGCAAGCAGAGATGAAATGAGAAGCGGGATGAAGCTGCCTTTAAACAGCCACTCCGATCACTGTGACATTCACACATTGCTTCTCGGCAATAACGGGACCAGAGCTCCAATCTGGGATGGGCCAACAACAGCTGCCATAAATAGCAGCTTTGCCTTGGATGCCGCTGCTTGTTTTAAACCTGCCAGTGATAGTATGCTGCATATAAAAAAACCACATTTCACAGCATACTGAAGGACTAACCCGGACGCCATACATATACAGCACAGGGAGTGCTCATACAAATGTAGCACTGCCTTAGAAAACCTTAGGGATAGTTGTGCTACGTTTGACGTACAGTTGTACCGTGCATCATACTGACTCTAAACAAGGTGTGGGTTTCGGAAGATGTATTTCGAGCTTGGATAGACATTGCTGGTGCATCTCCAAGACGAACACTGATGGAGTGTAGTGAGAGGACAAAGGGGACACCCAGGTTTCTCTTGCAAATGTCATCTTAAGAACCCCTAAGCATTGATGCTCTGAGATGAAAGGACCGTCCACGCAGAGAGATGAAATGATAATGCCCTCTGCAATGGTGCCATTTTCATTAATCCGCACTGGCGTTAGAGTAGCGGACATCCAGTATATCGTTATCAAGCGCAGATCAGGGCCTGGATCCCAGTGGCAGCCTTAGGAGGCATGAGCGTGGTGAACGGCAGCCATGAATATTAGTGTCTGCTAATGATACGCGGCTCATGCTTTAAACTGGAAAAACAAACATCGTTTGCTTTTATCGTCTGCCTTTTTTTCATGCTTGATAAACAGATGGTCATGGCTGATGAGTTTGATGTATTAAACCCCTGTCTATGGGAAATATATCCATGTAAAGTGTTTTTTTATGGAATATATTAATTGTGACATTTACTACAGAGTTATCCCTGTCCTCAAAGGGAAGGAGTGTAATCACCACCACGGTAAGTCTGCAAGGCCACGGACCCGTTACAGGACTAATCTATTCAATTAGCATTCGCCACCTGTGGGTCTCCCCTAGGGGGAGCTGCTGGGTCATCAGTTACCTGATAGGCTGATTACAATAGCGATGTCTCATCTTTCATTTACAAATGAACGGCAACAGTAATTTCTCATTCATGACGAGGTCAAGGCTTCAAGCCCCTACATCATTACTGGCTGCACAGTTTGGTTCCAGAGACCTTCAAAGCTACCAAAAAATCACAAGTAAGTCTGCATGATGGCATTGTTCTGCTCTGAAAGCACAGCAGTGACATAGAGCTTTGCCAACGCCTTCTACATGCCGCTTATTTTTTTTTATTAGTCACTGTTTTACTTCTTGAATGTTTCTGTTGCATACAGGGGAGGGTCGCAATACGGACCTTTACTGCTGCCTGCGATGTGGCAACTATGGGCTTTTCTAATTAGTCAAAGTCAAACAAGTGAACTATTATCTATATCAAGAATAACTGACATGAAGCCTTTCTGTGGTCTGCTGGTTAAGATAAAAGTCATTGCACTCAACTTGTGAAATCCATTTTTGTCTTACTTCTTGCTCATTTGAATGGTGACAGCAGTTTGGAATGAGATAATGAGCAAAACCGTGTCACGGAGAATGACGCATTAATTTGGTCTTTTTTTAAAGGGATGATGTGGATCAGGTTGTATCAAAAGGCACACGATATCAGAAAATACATAGCGCCAAACTTGAGGCCAAGATAAAAGAAATTGAAACTTCTACAACACAGGGCTGGGGCAGGCAACTGGACGTCTGCTAGAGCTATGGGAAACCAAACAAACGGAGCACACCAGGTCATAGTCATTATCAGGAAGCACAGCAGGTGACATGAATTATCACTGAGAATCACAGTCACCTGACTGTCCCTCCTGAGACAGGTGGATGCCCCTATTCACTCTCACAACATGACTTTGAACCAGTAGAACTTTTGTCGTCACAAAGAAATCTTGACTACATGAAACACAAATATAAACCAATTATTAATTAAGTTTATTGGAAATGAATCTCATCTTCCACACAGTTTCTTTATGCTTTTGTAGTATGCGTGCTATCTTCTGTAAAGTAGATAAATCTAGCCGCACCATATTATTGATAAGATGGAGCTGGTTGTGACCAGTTTCTGGCTGCTCCTGTCTCACTATCTGTGATCTATGGCATCACATGGTAGGCAGAGGAGTGAGGGCTGCCATAATCCCATCCTGCTCTCATCACAGAAGCAGTATGAGGTGGATTTTACCCTAAATATAAAGCATCGTAGCTTGGCCAGATCTCTGGGAAAATCCCGATTATTTCCTATGCTTCATTCTACTGACATGCCTGACAAATACCATGAATGAATCCAACATTAGAGAAGTCCTGATAGCATTTATATTGCCAGTTCCACCACTGAAGGAGTGGATTGACTGCATGCCAGCTAAGGGATTATTATTGATTTCCTATTTCCTTATTTTCTTTTGTAAATAAAGTAGATGTAGCCAATTGGCCACATAAATTTGACCAATGATTGATTTACTTGTTACACTTTCCTCCAAAACTCAATATTAAACCAGCTAAAGGGATTGGAAGCCTGACATCCTTGCTATTGCATCTCCATCAAGACCACAGCATGCCACAGCTCTGCAATGGGAAATGATCAAATGGCCTACAGCTGCAGCCTGCTGTTTAATTGCAGTTGGGATAAAAGGATGGCGCTTAATCATGGACAGGATTCAGGCTTGTACTCTTAGGGTGTTTATCAGTCGTGCCCTTGCTGTTGAGCACATCTGTGTGAGGAAGATCTGGCGGAGGCTTGTGGCCCCATTAGGGCTCTGTGCCTATGATTGGAAGGTCGCCGGTTCAAATCCTGTCGTCAACAGAGTGATTTCATCGCTGGGGCCTTGAGCGATGCCCTTAACCCCAATTGCTCCAGGTTCTGGCTGACCTTGTGTCCTCAATTGAATGTCACATTGGATAAATGTGTCTGCTAAATGAAAAATGAAGTATTCTAGCAAACTCTGCAAGTGACAAGCTCAGTCCTGTATGTTGGTTCTCATACGGCTCTTTATGTTACATTTACGCTTTTCCCTAGTTAAATGACATGATTTTTCTGCTTTGGCAAGCTTTACACATCACATCCTCTCTGAACACCTGGTGAGTTATGCCAGAGGTGCCACAATTTCAATTAATATCTTCGATGTAAAGTGATTATCATCGACAGACAGGAATGAAAATAAATGCATACCTTTTAATTCACCCGGGAAACACACCAATAAGGTACCTGAAGCACACGTCAGCTGACAAACTACAATTTAAAGCATGGTTGTTGCAATTGCATCATCCTTTATGTAATCTCTCCACCTGAGCAAATTAAAGAAATAATTGTGACTATGGGATGTTTTGCCTTTTACTTAAGTCCTCATATCAGTGTGACTATCATTCATATCTTGAACACTACAGTATGTCAAAGATATTTTTATTCGTGGCTCATTTCTGAGGCCAAACTAGTCCTATAAAGCTTAAAAGCACATATTAGGGAGGAAGACGACAGCTTGTAATTCATGGAAAGAGCCTGAAAACCAAGAAATAAAACAGGAAAAAAAAATTGACATGAACATGCAAAGAATAAAATGTTGCACGACTGCTTTTAGGTAAACCAGATATTACAAGGTCCAGCAGGTTAAGAAGCAAAGAGCAGGCTCCCCATTAGCCATTAACCAAGTGATATGATGTGTGGCTCAATTATCGGATGGCCGCTGGTTCAAATCCCTGCCGTGAATGATGCTACCATTGGGTCCCTGAACATCCCCCATTACATTAGGTGCTGTCTGACCACCTTTTTCAAGCATTTTATAAAATAAAAATAGCTGTTAACTGTAATTTATAAATGTATACTAGTTAACAACAGGGGGTTAAGATGCTACTGGTTCAAGCAGCAGTGGGGGAATTACTTGAGTGACAACATGACACTTCAGATCAATTCTTTGCTGTGCTAGAACTCTAAAAGTAGTATATGGCATGTCCCTGTCATTCAGATATGACTACTTTAATAACAAAAACACTTTTGGGAAACGGCAAATCCAGGAAGACCTGGAGTCTCCTGGATTTGCAGTCTCCCTGTGGCATCTTTCAAAGACTTAATCTAGATGAAGTATGGAAAGACACATCCCATGGGAGAAGGCTTGAGAGTGTGTGTGCAGTTGTGTAGGTGTATTTCTGTGTGTGTGTGTGTGTGTGGGGGGTGGTTCAGATAGAGATAAAAGGTAATGAAAAAAGGGCAAGAAAAAGATGAAAGAGATTTATAGAGGGTGAGAGAGAGAGAGAGAGACAGACAGAAAGAGAGAAACATGGATAATGTGGAGAGATAGCAGACAGATATCAGGCCTAGGTTAAGGTGAGAGAGGTCATGGACTGTGATTGATTTTCCCTTCCCATAACCAAAGCATTGGGAGGCAGGTCTGAAAATTAGCTCTAGGACTAAATCCCTTTTGAGGGGGGAGAATGTATATAACGTTGCAAAAGGGTCATTTTGGCTCTAAAATCAAAACATGCAATTCAATTGATGAGCAACACTATGAAACGGAACAATGTGAGTAAACGGGAAAGGATTCCCCATCTGGAATGACAATGAGAAGTGAAGCTGAACCTTCCCAAGGTATTTTTAACTACATGCAAAAGCTGAAGCATGCAAAAAGGAGACCGGGAGAGCTTTGCTGAAGCTGTCATCATATTTCTTTGTCTACTTTGGCTTAAAAATAGTTGCCTTCAATATCTTGCATCAAACAGATAAAGAATACAGGGCTTAATCTCGTAACTTACATCACATTACAGAATCAAGAAGGGTCATGATTAGAATGGATTATTTGAGGGCATAGTGAATTTCTGTATCCTACTATTGACCCAGGGTCCTCCAAATTAAGCTTAATGTCTTGGAGGAAGGGAATGATCTTCCCTGTTATTGCTGTATATTGTAGCTGAACAAACCTAGCCTTCAGTCAGATAGTAAGATCTATGTCAAAGGAAATTTACACCAGCTTAATCTATAAGTGCAGCTTCCCTGTAAAAAATAATGAAGGAGTGGGATTAGAGTTCAAGGAAATTGGATTTTGTAGACATTCATTTCTGTATCTGGACCCCATGACCCTGAATAGGACAAGTGGTACACAAAGTGGATGAATGGATGGACCGACTGATGGATGCAGTGGTCAGATGATTAAAATGCTTCTTAAACTAAAAATCTCAGGCTTTTTCCTGTCCTTATCTAGACTCATATAGGCATAAATCATATCTGATGGCCAAAATCTTGGGAAGATAATGCAGCAAAAATTTATTTTTTATAGTCGGAGTACTATCAAATATCAATATTCCCAATCAAAGATTAATGGCCATCGAAGGTATGACACAAACTAAGGGTTTGGAAAAAAATATTTTTGTATGAGTGGACGGTAGACATGTTTCTGATTTGCGCATCAGCACTGAGGAAGTAAAAGAATAAGACAAAAAGAAATGGTCGGCTTTATCGAGAAGGACTTCTTTTTCTCGCTTATAAAAATAAAGCAGTCACTGTTAAATAAATAACAATATCTGTATAAAATCCTCAGTAAAGTCATACTTAGCATAATTACTATTATCTAAGTCAGAGCCATTTGAAAGCACCATCTTACTTCAACAGGAACAGCAAATGTCACAGAAACCTAAAGTCTAAAATATATTTTTATTTCAATAGTGTAAATGCTATAAAAGTGTAAACGCCAAGAAAAAGCAAACATTTATGTACACTTTATATTATATAAATCCATCATCCATTATACAATTCAGGGTTGCAAAAAACTACACTCCAATGTGCACAGGTATACTGCATGCAGATACTGCTTCTTTCAAGCCACAGAGGTTCATAATTTCTGATTTGGAATATTGTTATCCATGATGACGCAGACAATGCTTTGTTTTTCCAAATCAATGTCAATCAAACAGGATATTAGACTAATAATGGTATCATTTAATAATGGCTTTAGCATTCATCTTTTACTTTGTACAATGCAAATTTTCAAGGCCACAAATGTGATTGGCTCCCTTATTTACTTAATCTAAAATAAATTTGCTGTGTTAAAAATACCCTGAGAATGTAATTTACTAAACAACACAGCCAGTAGCAAAAGTGGGTAAGCAGTTGTATGTGTGACGGAATTCTTTTTGGTTTAAATCCCAGGCGAGGTTCTGCTATAGCCTTGGGCAAGGTGATTGCCTTGAGTTGCTTTAGTAAAAATATTCAACTGCATAACTGGGTAAAAACTGTAAAAAAAAATAATAAAAAAAAAAAATGCCAAGTATATACAGTGGAAAAACATGCTCCTTAGGTAACTAATAAAAATTTTAGCTATATGCTTTCCAAGCTAAGAAATATCCATCAGGGAGTTTCCCCTGCAGACCTCGCTGCAGCTACAAATAAATGAAAGAACCAGCATTCTTGCATTCTTCTCTTGAAGCGGTATGCTTTTCAGAACATCCTTCATCTTGGAGAAGGGGGAAATCAGTGAAGGGCAGACTAAGCGGACCCTCTTTCAGGTCAGGATAGCTAAGCGGTTCCGAAATTGGCTGCCAGTCCTTGCCGCCAGAGCTGTCCTGCCTGTCTGGCCTTTTAAAGCCTTTCTCTTTCAAGTCTAGCTCACGACCTTTATTCCACGGCAGATGGGGCTTATCTGCAGTGCGATTCAATCTGACAATAAGTGCTTACTGGTCTTAGGGACAAGCAGAAATCATGAGCTTCCAGGACCTTGCTTCTTGTGTGGTTGTGATCCCATACATGGTAAGGACCAGTTGGTTTATTGATTCTGGACAAAAACTGAGGCCTAAAAACCAACTGACAGCTGGATTAAAAGAATCTGAAGAGGTAAGTGCCAAGCCCATTGCAAGAGGAGGGGTAAATGGGTATGTCTTCCCATTCTTGCACCAGGGGTGCAAAATTAGGTCTTAAGTTCTGCAAGTAAGTATACCGAGGTATTGTTCACATTTAATACAATGTTTAAATTTACTATTTTACTTCTGTTATGTTAACATGCATCCCTTGTTAATTGCGCACAATCCTATAAAAGAAAATTGTAATTAGTACAGGGTAACACACATGATTCTAGATGGTTTGGTTCAAAACAAATTTACTTCAAAGTTCATTTTCTATATGGACAGACTGATAGATAATCATGGCCTGTTATTCGGGCACCCAAAAGAGAAAACTAAAAAAAAAAAATGAGAGAAAGAAAATGAAAAATCAAGAAAATTAATGGGATCGTATTTTAAAACAGTCAGAGAGTTCACACTGCAGTCTCAAAAGCAAAGTGAGGGTGATTTAGCACACTTTTCCACCGCATCAGGTACCATACTTGGTACTGTGCTTTGAGAAAGTACTTCAAAGTGTTGGTTTTCCACTGCCGTAAGAACTAATATTCGCACCGAATTATATCTCAACCCGAGGTGGGGAATTATGTACTGAACTCTAAAAGTAGGCTGGACGATGTGCGATATTAGTACCTACATCACGTGTTATGCACATGCAATTCTTACATCGCTAGTAAGCTAGATTAAGATCAGGCTTTTTTTAACCTTAGCTAGCCTTGCAATTTTAATTATTATTCCATTTTTACATTATTTAATATATGTTTAAAAATCAGTTTATAGTTTATCTCTGCTGCTTTTACATGAGTGCTGCATGCGTTCTCTGGAACAATTATAATCATTTTCATCCTTGCTGTTTAAATCACTTTGAGATTTTTGTGAGAAATTTATGAACTTGTTTTTGCTTTATAAATACCCCAATATTTATTACAACAAAATCCCATCACCAGGGCAGCACCATATATTCAGCGTTTGTATAGTGTTTCAGAGGGAGAATATCTGCATAAACATCAGCAAAAAAAAAACATTTCAATTCCCAACCCAAAATACCAAAGTACCCCAGCTGGTTTAGTACTTTACATACTGCAAGTTTTGGTTCTCTCTCTCTCTGTCTCTCTGGAATGGAGGGGGGGGGGGGGGGGTCCAAAATTCAACGGTTGTCCCGGGCCCAGCCATACAAAGCAGCAGCCCTGGTCAGCTCCTCTGTGTTACAAGACTTCACAAGCAATGCTGTGGTTAGTTATCATTTTCGTCATGCTGTTTTCTCTTAATTCCACACTAAATAACACAATTCAAAAGGGACAATAAAAGTAAGTAAATAATAACAGGAGTTAAAGTTAGAGGAATCAAAGAATATGCTGCTTTTCAGGAAGCCAGTGATATTTTAGAACTCCTGCCAGGAAAGAAAATGAGGGCATGGATGCGTGCCATTTTTAATATCCTTTAGTCCAGCTTTAAAGCAAATAAAATCTAGATTATTTTTTTATGCAGCACGCTTTCTCTCTGCTTGTCAGTGTGGACTTTACTCACGCTGATAATCGGATGAGAAAAACATGCCCAACTTTTTTTGTGCTCAAAAATCGTAAAACATCAACTACTAATTTCCAACACTGTTTCTCAATCTCCTCCCTGCTTGTATATCTACAAAGTCCATTCTAACCTCACAGCCAACACCAAACCCATCATCTTCAACAGACCCCCTACATGCCACACCCTCTCTCTAGATAAAAGGTTCAATTATTTTTTTTCACAAATTCATTCATTTGTTTCATTTTCAAATTGTGGCTTGGTTTTGACTTCCAATAAACCATCTCTGTTCTGTTAATTCAGTTTGTATCATTGATTTATTTAAAAATATGTGAAGAAAATTTCAAATATAAATTCCTATAATGTTTTAGATTTCTCACTGAGCTAAATCATTCGAGTGTGCATTGTACTGTAATTGAACAAAACTAGAACACAATGGGGCAAATTAAAAATATGTAAAAGTAATGGATTCAGCTGCCATTTGGGGTTTTTGGCAACAGTTGCTGCCTACAAGAAATGGGTAAGTAGAACTAAGTTTGTCATGTGATGCAGAGGAGGCGCGGCTCCACTGCCAAGCGTCTCTCCCATCCATATGCTGAGCTCTGCTCCTCTGCCTCCTCCGAGCACAACAACCTGTGTTCAGCACGAGTCCCGGCACGGCTCACACTGTGCTGTGAAAGTGTCTGAAAGAGAGACTTCTGTTCTTACCTTCTTGGGCTGAATTTGATGTGTTTTTTATTTTTAATTTTTACAGTGAGAACTACTATTAAGGATTTATTGATCTTTTTCTACGTGCTCTTTTCCTCACTCTTTCCACCTTTATTGTGTAGCTCTCTCTTAGTCTCTGTCCAGCTCCTGACCTTTATACCTACATGTGGCAACAATCACAAAACTGTGTGAACAGGACCTCACCTCTGCCATTTCCACTAGTGTGAACAGGACCTCACCTCTGCCATTTCCACTATGGGATCCTTTGTAAAATTAGACACAGACGTTCCCCAGGTTACAATGGTCCTTCTTATGATATTTTGACTTTACGAAAAATATCACTCCATTTACGTAAATGTCTTTTACTTTCAGTGCGTTATTCAATAAAATACATGGGAAATTCAACACTTTATTATAAAAATGATTTTCCAAACAGTAGGCTAATGTACGTAAGTGTTCTAAGCATGTTTAAGGTCAGTTAGGCTGGGCTATGATGCTTGTTAGGTTAGACGTACTGTATTAAAAGGCATGAACGCCTTACGATAGGTTTATCGGAACGTAACTCCTTCTTATCCTGGGGAGAGGCTGTAATCAAAAACCCACAGTCAGGGAGGCTGATTATTGCCTGTCTGGCTTGTCCCCCATTACCAGAAGATAAAGGCTAATAGTATCACTCGATGGTTAGAACAGCCTGTCATGTCCAAACAGCCTTTTCATTGGCTGACAGATGGATTCTACCGCTAAGGTGTTTATGAGTCTGCGAGGAGTCAGGCAGCAGCTGTGCAATCACCATGCGTTCTCTAGGGTTGGAAGGAGCTAAGGATGGTTATTTAAATTTGTGTTTTAGCTGAATAAACAAACAAGGCCTGCATTAATTAATGTTAACGTAAAACACGCAGATGAATAATGCAGTCTTTAGTATTAGGTTCTTTAGCATTATGTTCCTTAGCTGTCCGAAGACGGAAATAGACAGACAGGACATTCTGCCAAGAGCTGACAATAATAAATTCAGACAAATACCATGCACAGCAGCAAAGACTATTGTGACACCTGAACAGGAAACTAGGGACAAGTCAAGTTCCATATTCACTGTTGGCAAGGATGGAGATTTAGGGGTGCAACTGAGGCTCCTCTTAGAATTAATGAGAACCTAAAATCAGTCAGAAAATGTACAAAAGTTACACTCTTTAAGTGCAAGCTAATGCAAGCCAAGTGTTTTGTTTTTTTTTTTTTTTTTAAAAAAATATATATTACATTCGTTTCTCGAAGGTAGAGATGGAATACAGAATCACGATTTGAAGTATGACAACGAACAAGAATAACACTAAGGTTTGAAACACAAAAGGCTGATGGACAGGATAGAGGAGGATATAACTGGCACCATGAAACAGGCCGGGCTGGAGAAACAGGGCTGGATCTGGTACCATTTTATCTATGCTGGAAAGTATTACTATATAAGTACATTTACTGTAAACCTTAATGCACTATAACAGTTCAATCATACTACTGCTACAGCAAATTCATATAGTTCTACCAGTGCAAAATTGCACAAAATTCTTTATTACTGTCATTTTTTTAATTTATGGTTGTTTTATTTCCTCTTTCATTTATTAATCTCCTCTTTTATTTTATGTATTTTTCTTACCTGTTTTTAATTGCACTGTGGGCCCCACAGGCACTGTATTTCATTCTCTCTCTCAAACTCATATGTAATGAATTTGACCTTGAAGTATTCCTAGGGTTAATGACACTAACCAGTTAAAGCTTTATGAGATGTCTGAGGAAAGATGTAACTACCTGGGTCTCTACAAATGGGGGAAGCGAACTGGAGCTGAAGAGGGAGCAGCAAAGAGAAAGTTTCAGCTAAAAAATGAGTGAACTATTAAAAAGGATGATTTCTTCTTTTGACATGGGAGAGCGACACGCATTAAGACAGTAGGAGCAAGGTGATTGTGTTGAGCCGTTCCACCTGTTCTTTGTTTTACTGGTACTAAAAATATCTGTTTCATTCTCCCTTATTTCCAGTACCTGCTCCTGATTTTTCACCAACCCATCAATTTGACTATTTCCCTAACATGTATTAGAACAGGATTAGTGTATTTTTTTCCTTCCTGATTGAAAGACACAAAAGATATCATATTCACGCTTGTGACAGAGCAAAAATAAAACCAAGTCCCCATTACTGAAACACTGAGTGATTTAGTTTAAGAATAAACCTAAAAGATGGGACTTGGGGTTGTTCTGCGGCAAAATGAGGTTATCAGCAGGACATCTATGCAAAACAGGAAAGAATATACCTCAGACTTGCAGAGATGGGGTGGAATGCAATGAGTCACCATGTGCGGTTTGCTTAATATTTATCAGTGCGAGCCATGTAATATAATGTGTGCATACTTTACAAATAAAGGTGTCAACTTTAAGAACCTGCAGGTCCAACTCGGAAAAAAGAGCAGCACGTGGGTAAGGTACTCACCCATGTGGGGTAGAGTGATGGGTGAGTAGGTGTTCCAGGTACAACATGAAATGAAATTAAAAAAACAAGTTACTGTGAAATTACTTTGAAGTGATTTGTTGTCTTTCAAAGCAAAACAGCAATACATGGTATTATTTCTGAATACATGACATAGGAGCAATTCTGTAGTAGCAGACAATAATGTGGGAGTTTGTATACATCAAGGTTAAACAGGCTTTGTTATAGGGAAGTTATGGGGGGGCTGAGCCTTTACTGGGGGGGGTGCTAGCAAACATTTTAAACGACACCTAACAGCATCCCTAATATGTCAGTTTTGTTTTACTTCAGTCTTTTAAATAAAAATAATTCAGGCTATATAGATCTGGCAGGCCAAGGATCGAGCAATGAACCTTTAAGAAGGGATCGTCTACCTGGCCGTACATGGACAAATGGATCCATGGGAAGACTCATTCCTGTCCGTGGCAAAATGTTTTGACTGTAAAAAAAATACACAGGCTGTATTTTTAAATAACGTCCATGGTAAAAATCAAAATTCTGTCTGTATTTGCCATGCTGTTGAGTCCTGCATTTAATTATTATTCTTCTTGATGAGGATTGACTAGAATCGGTGCTGTCAGAAAAGACAGCATTGTATTCCCGACAGCCCTGAGACATGCTCCACCCACCTGATCTGTACTCCTCCCACACTCTCCAACTTGTACAATTTCTAGAAGTACTGGATGGTTCACCTGGAAATGTTACCGTTAATAAATGTGTTTTTACTTGAATATCCTTAATGAGTCCTTGTGATATGTAGGTCGGAAAGTATACTTATTTATTTATTGCAAATTCCACGTATATGCAGGGGCAGATTAACCTCTCTGGGGGTCCTAGGATGATATGGGTAGGGGGGCACTTAAGGGGGCCATTTGAGCAATTTTTTTAAATTGAAATAGAATCGATAGGCAATTAACAATAATGGAACATTGGTGTTAATTCCCTGGAGCACACTGTATGATAAATTTAGCCGACTGAAAATTCCTGAAGAAAATATTATTACAAGCCTTCCTTACACACACTCCCGCCATCCAAAGAAACATGACAAAATTAAATATTCCCACAATAAATTTTGCCAGCTTCCTCTTGACATATTTCACCAACCAGATTCTGCACTGCTACAAATAAAATTTGTCACAGGGGGAGGCTAGCCACCAAAAATCAATATAAATTTTATTATAGAATATTCAGAAAATCATCTTGTGCCCTACAGCTTTAGAATAACTGACCTGTACAATGTTCCGGGGAAGTTTCTAAAAAGATCAAGGAAAAAGCCTAGATTGCAGATGTCTGTATTCACAAGATGGTGGCTGCAGGCTCCATTTTTGCTCTCTGCTGCCCTCTTTCTTGAAGTTCCAATTATGTTGCCCTCTGTCATTGCAGTTATAGTTATGTATCTGATCAAGTGAACATTTTTAGGGGTAGATTTTCATCCATATAATGTTTTTTTAGTCTGACAATAAGATCAAATGGAGTACATACGGTAATAAAAATGAATACATTGATCCTATTCACAAGGTTAAGCCTCTAATCGTCTCATCCTTCTCTTTGCTGTCACTAAGCACTGTTGCTTCCATTTGGATGCAATTAATCTCAATATCTGAAAGACCGAGATCTTCACCCATACAACGTATATAGATTCAAAATGGTAAAATATTTGAAAAGGCTCAGTTATCATCTATAATATTTTTTCAGTTATCATCTTAGCAGGATTCGGTGTCAGTGTCAAGGATTCGATGTTGTTTTTTGCTATTACTATGCGGTGTTGGTTTGATTTTGGGACAGTCTATCTCACAATTCAGTCAGTGCAGTTGTTCACCCATACTATGTCTATGCAAGGTTTGAAAAAGATTCATCAAACAGTTTTTGAGTTACAGTATTGCGGAGCAAAGTGGCTGTTGTGGTGAACTGTGGCTAAAACCAAATGTATTCCCTGAAGTCCGGGGAATACAAGTAACACAGTTTTGTTCTGTCGGCTGAGAAAATGATTAATGCTCTAAATAATAAATACTAATATTGTGTGAGAAAAATACGTTTTTTCTATACAATACAAACAGAATGGCTTCTGTTTGGGGTAGAAGTATTTGAGCTGTGTGATTACTGTACACTGGCTTTTGTAAGGGGCACCTGCGAATGGTCCTCATTCCTCTGTACTGGCCAACTTTTTTACCTGACCCCAGCCATCCATCCTACTTTGTTGCTGAACAGCTGGAAGGGTATAGCTGAATGTACACTCTCAAACACAAACACACACAAACAAACACACATCAACCATGGCTTCAGTCTGTAAATGTCAGGCATACATAGCAGAATTTTGCTTTGCAGACCTGTTAAATATCACTGGGTGCTGGGAATTTAAAATCTTGTCAAGCATTAATGAGTATCAATCTTAAATTGGGTGGCAGCAAATCTGCTTTGCCTGAACTGTACATCTGTGATGAACAACTGGGTGATGCTGTGAGCTGTATGAGTCAGCCCAGTCACTGAAGTATAGCTTATGCATCACATGTGATTACTGCCTTCTCTGTGGATTCATTGCCCATAGCTGTGGTCACAGGAAATAAGCAGAAGGGCCCTGAGGGATGGCAAACTTCCTTCCAAACCACCTTGACACAAATCTAGCCTGTAACAGTCATGGGGTTATTTAACCTGAACTGGATAGTCAGGAAATGATGTATGACTTCATGTAGTGCCAGTTTCTGATAACATAATTATTGCTCTTAGCATTCCTGTTGCTACATTTTACAGTTTTCTTTAGTACTCTGCTACCTTTGACCCGGTGGCATTTCATCATGTTGTGTTCATCATCTCCATAACTATGTTCTTATTCAGGGGTCATATTCTGTCAAAATCCACAAGCCTTTCAGAGATCAAGAATCTAGTTTTTCTAGAAGTTATATACTTGTGAATAAATTGATCTATGATTACTATATTTATAGACTGTCTCTACTTGCAGCACTTTTGTTGGGAAAATTAATCATAACCTAAAATTAACTAATTATAGCCGTCTGATTTATTTAATTTGCATCTTAGGACATCAGGAAGAGACACATTATCTTTGATTCTGGAGAAAAGTACTTTTTGGAAGATGGAAATTATTGTAGTACTTCCCCCCCACTACAAATAGGTCTAAAGTAATGCACTTCGCAGTATAGCTTCAGTCATTTTTAGGTCTAAAGTAATGCACTTCGCAGTACAGCT
>JAODKF010000116.1:8405586-8436465 GCA_026779585.1 Mormyrus proboscirostris
AATCTGTTTCCCCCTGTGTTTTTAGGTTGTCCCAATTAACCAATTGGGCAACTGGTATATAAGGAAAGGGTTTTTTTGGGTTTTTTTTGGCTTGTTTTCTCTCCCCCCTTTTTGAGGCCGGTTGTGATTGAACACCAGTATTGGTGGGGACCGCTTGATGTGATGTGATGTGAGGTGGGACAGCTGTTTCAAATAAAGTAACCTTTTTTTTGACAAAGATCCCTGGACCTGTGCATTGTTTTTACCCGTCTACCCGCCTGGGTGTTCACATCCCCTTGAGGAGGTGGGGGCCTGTCTTGCCCCTAACCTTTTTCACAAGGGCACATATCACTGCTTAACACAGGAATATAGAATGGAAGAATCTTACAATCTTGTGTCTAGAACTAACCACATTTTTATGTCTCTGCATTAAGATGTAATAATATGTTACCATGGCTTTATTTATAGAAGTCAGTGGTCTCACAGATGCACTTCACTGAACAAGAAATCTGTGTTAGCTTTGTTGCTTTATTAAGATAATTAAAATTACCTTACTGTAGCGCGTGTCCTGTGTCGGAATAAGGACAATACTGTTCGGTTGTCTGTTGATCATTACAGAACACAGCAATAAAAAAACAATTTCACAACAATACGGGGATAATGTGAAAATAGTCTAGGGACAGAAGCTCAGTGATTTACTCACAGCTTGATTGCATTGACAGATTCCAAGCACAGCACTATACCTATGATGTGTGTTGATTCCTTACAGTACACCCTGGAAAAATATGCATGGGGCATTCACAATGGCAACATCTACCATACATTATCAGAACTGGAGCAAGTGTGATAAGTGGTTAGCACCCAGTTCCCTATCACCCTGAGAGGAGTGCATCTCTCCCAGACTGGCTGGCTGCAGCTCTTGGAGGAGCGAGCGGGGGGGGGGGGCTACTCTCAGAAGTAAGTCAGTGGAGCAGAGAGGCAAAAGCAGCCCCCCTGAGGGAAGCCTGCCGGTTGCTATTTTTGGGGGCAGCCAGATGCGATTCCAATTAAAATGGCTCAGTGCTGCAGAAGGCAGGCTTAGACCTTCATTAAAAACAAACAATCCGCGTCACACCGAATTCCAGCTCGTCCATCAGCATTGTCACGGTGATATAAAGTGATGGGTGTAATCAGCCCAGATTTCTGCCAGACAAGTGTGCAAAGCCCACTGCCGCGTTATGTTGCGGTACACAGTTTAGTCTTTTAGCAGATAATTATATTCACCGTAGCTGCAATTCAGGTTACATATGATGCTCAGAAATACGACACAAGGGTCACTCTCAAGAATTACACTCAGCTTTCTGTTCATTTCTTTATTGCCCTCTCCCCCTCATGATATTGAAAGTAATATAAATACCTAATATTTTTATAAAGAATCAAGCACAGAAGCGATGTTTTAATAGTTTTAAGTTTTAATAACATTCATAACGGAAGTCCAAGAACGACGCCTAAACTTGTATCAGTAAATAATGCACTGCACCACACGGTTCCATGTCGACTGTTCGTAGCATTTGGATTTGTCACGCAACTCGTGTTCCGCTAAGCTCATTGAGTATCCTCTCCTCTCTGATTCTGCTGACAGAGTTAGCTTCCATTCCACCAAGGTTACACCTTCCACATCCACCAGCAGCTGGCCTTCAGGCTGAACTTTCCCCTCTCACTGATGTTGCCTACTTTAAATCAGCTGCACCTTGAGTAGATAAGCAGGTAGATGAAGGAGCATGGTGTTTACTTCTCAGTATCTGCTTACAAGGATGTTAAATTCATCAATTTGTTTTTTTTGTGTTTTTTTTGGGGGGGCTTTTGTTTCACCCAAAGTTTTTTGTTCATCTCAGGATCTTTAATCTCTAATTTTCACACTTTTAAAACTCAACAACATACCTCACTCTGCACCTTAATTAATCTCAAAATTACTGCCCCATACTGTGCACCAGTGATAACAGGTGAATGACAGTGACTGCTTCCTATGAAGATGCTGGATTTCTGTGTATCTGTAATTATTCCAGCAGAGCCTGGCCCAGCCCTCCCTTCCCCATCACCAAATGCTCATCCACAAAACAGAATAAATAGCAGATGCTTACATACCCACCATTTGCCCACCCCGGTAAACATCACTGCGCTATACTCATGCTTGTCAAGCTACCCCAGTCGTAAATTTGTCTCATAAATGATCACAGGGTTTTTCTTAGAGGTTAGTATTTAATGCCTCTAAATACTGTAATTTACCCAAATCTCAGATCTGTTTTTGGCTTCCTGCATTATCACCATCCTGTTACCACATCTCATTTTAGTCCCACACAAGCTGGTCTTCCTCCTATGCCACCTCAACACTGTCATGTGTGTCACCCCTAAAAGGTGATGATTCATCTCCTAACTTCTCTCCAGGGCACTGTCCACCTGTGTCCTGTCCACCCGAGCATGCATCAATAAAGGAACTGTATGGTGCTGTCTCAAAGAAAGTTGAAATGTCCTAACCTTTTTGTGATGCCTGTATTTCTGCTACAAATGATGTACTTACTGATGGCACTCCATCTGTAGGCTTTGGAAGGCATTACGGGGTCTGCACTATGGGGACATAAATTGGCATCTCATTCCATTCTGAATTTAGCAGTTGTTCATATAATCAACAATGACAAGTCAGATTTTTATTACATTGTAAACATGTTCAGGAGATTGACTCAGTAATGAATCAATTCATAATAAGAGTTGCTCACATACCCAGTTGCATGAATGGACCAGCCGATTCACATTTGCCTTCTCACTCTCAGAAACTGCAGCCCCTGGCTTCTGCCACAAACCCGGCAGCCACCCCAGATTCTCCCCATTCTTCTCGACTCTCCTACAATGCTTAGATACGTGACATTCTACAGGATTAGTTACCGTTCATACCATCTCCCATTTCCTGATACCTGACATAACCACCCCCCCACACACACACAGATATGTACATATATGAGTATTCAACAGATCAGAATCATTTGGAGCCCAGCAAATCTAACAAAATGTGATTTACCTCCTAATTTGCATATTACTCATTACACATTCTGTGCATGCATGTATGTTGTGCTAGTTATCTCACTCCAGACTTTGATCAGACATCAGACATTGTGTCACCATGCTAACATTTTAGCAGAATTTAGCTTGACAACCACCTGACTCATCCATGACTCTCTGATCTTATGGTTTATGACCAGAATTTCATGTTATATTTTATCATACAAATCTTATTCAATCAACATTGCATAGACCACCGTTTATGTCTTTGAAAAATTAATGTCCTAATCATTACAAAATTCAAAATATAATATTTTTTTTCGGGGCAAAGTCCTCCTTTAAGGTACTCCTGCTTTCAGTACGCACACTCCCGTGCTCATGTGCTGCAGACAGACAAGCCAATCAGCAGAGCCAGCACACAAATTTCTGAAACTTAGAACGTCAGGGGAAGGCTGCCATTATGGCAATATTTATAAAGGAGGCACTACTTGATATGTGCACTACAATGATAATCTCTGCACAACAACACATTTGGACGACTTGCCTGTTTTGTAGCGCAGAACCACCTTTGTAATGGTTAAGATAATGTAATGGTCTTTGTGCTGCAATGCTCTTGGGAAATATCCCAAAAAAGCTGTTCTTTTTGTTAGCTACAGTAACAATAGCCAAGACCCTGAGGTAGCTAACGAGCTAGTTAAGTATAAACTAATGTTAGCCTTAGAGATGTAACGTACTGGTTAAGATATCAGTACAGGTCGATATTTGTTAAAAATAAAGATATCGGTCATCAGTCAGTCTTGCTGATATTTAAGCTCAAAGTTGGCAGCCTCAGAGCTAAAGACATGCATATTAAAATAATGGTGATGAAGTTAAAAAAGTTAAGTTAAAAATGGTTCGAATTCGGGATATCAAAATAATTGAATAATCAATTAATTGAATCGAATCATGCTAGAAATTAAAGATTTATGGTGCATGGAACCATTCCCTAAATAATCGTAATTGAATCAAAAGGCCTTGGGCCAATGATTAACACTCCAACAAAATATGCATTTCCGAGCTTCAGTACTGTGTCACTAGATTGCTCTTTGTCAAACCCACTGTTTTTCATCAAACTCAGCCAAATCACCACTTTTCTGAAAATGCCTCACTCACATCTTCAAAATATATGGTCTTCCTCCTGATTTCTCTTCCACTACTTCAGAATTGGAGCCATCACACCATCATCAAGCTCCTTGGAATTCTAATGCAAAGACTCCATTTGTAGCAATACCAGGACTGAGCTGGCAGGAATACAGCAAATCAAATCACAGCTGAAGGAGGATACTGGGTAAATCTGAAAGCCCTGACCAAGAAGGTGACACACCAGCCAGACCCCATTAAAATGCCAGGGTCTGCTGTGCAGGAAAGGCTGGATAACCTCCTCATGGGACTTACCAAGAGGTGAAGGAAATATAACCCGTACACATGGCCTCTGGGTTTGGTTACTATTGATGTCTATTGATGTTACATTTTGTAGCACAGGCTGCCTTTTCGAGTGGCCTCCTCATTCTTCTCTCCAAGGTCTGTTTCTGTTGCTTGTGTCATTGCCCCTTTAAACTTACAACAAGCCAGCCATTCATGGAGAGAAGGCTTCACTCTTGCTACTGACCACCGTAAAGTTGTCTGCAACTGTTGTGTGACTTTGTAGATTAGTGTGACGGCCCTGACCTATGTGAAAACCAAGCAATTGTGCAAATGAACAATAAAGTGATCAAACTTTCAAATGCGTCATACATATTTATTGTGTATAGCACAGTAAAATGGAAAAATGCTGTCACGTCTGGGCATGGACGACAGTTCAAAAGGTGACTTTCAATCTTAGGAAACTTTTCATTTTCAAACTGAACTCAAAACTCTCAAAACTAAAGAAACGAGGATGTGTTATAAAAAAGTCAAGTGATTCTAGAACTAATACAGACTTAAATGACACGTGAGGAAACACTAAGTATGTACACAGATTAAGAACATGGTTTTCAGCAGGGAACATCTAACGGTCTAACAGTCCAATGTAGGGACCAGCCTCAAACTGTCCACGGTCTGGGCAGAATGGTTATCAGCCGCAGGCCCGGCACATTCAGCCGCCGGACGGCCAAGAAACAGGGAGAATGATGGGAACTGGGGCTAAACAGTAGGCAGACGGGGCCGGGGCGGCTTGCTGGATAGGGAAGCGCACTCGGAATTGAAAGATTGCAGGTTTGAATCCCCGACCAGCAAGGCACCGAGGTACCACCCCCAAGCACTGCTCCCCAGGCACTGCTCCCCAGGCACTGCTCCCCAGGCACTGAATTAGCTGCCCCCTGCTATGTCACATATGTGCACAACACATTTCGTTGTTGTGCACTGTGTGCTGTGGTGTGTCAACAACGACAATCTCTAAATCCTACACCTAAGGGAACACAAGGAGCAGAATGGCATGACCAGCAAGACCTGCTGGCCAAAAAGGGAACTACAAAATATGACTTTCACACTGGGAGAACACTAGCCAGGGGTGAGCAGGGAACTTAAGGAAACCAAAGAACAGAATGGGACAGGACAGGGACTGATCCTGACACATGTACCAAAACGATGTTAAAGCAGAGTTCCCCATGCCCAAACACACCTTAATCAGCTAATTATCAGGTTTAGTAGGTGTGTTTCAGCAAGGAAATCTGCAAAGCTCTCCAGGACCAGAACTGAGGAACCCTGTGCTAAAGCAACAGCTGTGATTTTTTTGTTTCGGAGAGGTTATGCCAGGGGCCTTGGCATCCAATTTGTGCACTGCAGCCCATACAATGCAATAATATCTACAAGGTTCCATGCAACTTGCAGCATGTAAGACTGCAGAATGGTGCAAATAAAATACAATTTTATGTTGGTATATGATGCAATTATCCCACAATGCATCATAATAAATATTGAGTAAATTCATTCTACAATAAATAAAGGGAGACATTTATTCTAAACATTATATTCTGCATCTCATTATTGTTTTTTAATAATAGATGTGTGTCTCACACACACATGAGGACAAATGTATTGTACTAAAATGTCAACTTTTTTTTTTGTTAAATTGTTTTGATAATTGCTTGCTTGATTAACCAACAAATGTTTTTTCTGAAACCTCTGGTCCTTAACCACAATGCAGCATACTTATGCAGCTTTGATAAAACTGCATTTCTGTACAGAAGGCGGCAGTAGAGAGGGAGACACAGGAGAGATGAGTGATGATATACAGGTAAACTTGTTTGAATACCATAATCATTTTAGATGAGGACAAGGCCATTTTCCAAATTGTTTCTTTAACAGATTGCAGCTGAAGCTGAGGGGGGCAGGGGGGTGTTTCTGCAGTATGTGTCAGTCCGTTGAAAAGATGACTTTGTTTGTTTTTATTTACCTTCCCTGGAAAGCCAAGGAACGATCTCAGCACTCAAACTTCAGTACATGCATTTCAGGTTTGAAGCTAAACTGCACACTATCAAGAAAAAAAAATAATTAACTAACAATCAGCTTTTTGTTATACAGTACGTTTGTTCAGTTGTGAAAGTGAGTGTTATGAGGCATGAACTATAGCTTTATTTTGTTATTTTTTTCTTAAAGTCATGCCTGTTAAATTGCTGGCAACTGCATTTTCCATGTAATTGCAGTCTAGTCAAGAGAATAAAAATGACAATGCACTTAAAAAAAAAAATCCATTCTCTGCATAAATGTGCCACAGAGAAGCGACCAAGGCTTACTAAACATAGCAAGCCCATGCACTAAAAATGCTGCAGACATTTAGAGATGTCATGGCATTCATTTAACTGTGGCAGGTTTGTGACAAAACAACGTTAGCAACTGGAAAATTTTACAGGTGCACTTAAAATAGCACTAGAGAACTGGAGGAAGCTGGTTAATTTACACTTGAGTATTGTGTGATACACAATATTCATTCCAAGATAATACAAACAGCTACTCGGGTCCATGGACTCAGAATGAGAATTACTATATTTGTGGTGTAAGAGTATGTGCAGCATGTTTTTTTCATTCTCGGCACATAAACACTAAAAGTACTGAGCACAGTAGACATATATGACAAGGATAAACAGGATGCAACAGATATGTTTGAAAACAAAAAAAGGTTTATAACCTCTCATCAGCTTCATGCTTGCCATAATTTTCTAAGGAAGATGTTTTTGTGCCCTAGAAAGTTTTCAGTGGAAATTAGGCTTTTTGTTACCGTCACAATACACTCAATAAATACGATTTTTAATATTACACTTGGCATTTATACCAGATTCCCATTTTAGAGGCATCTCCAAAGTCAAGCCCTGGCTTCATGTGAGCGTACAGCAGCTCTGAACACCCGAGGCAGCAGAGTAAGAGATCAGCTTCCCATATTAAGCATGTCAGTAACAGACTGCCGTTTCACATTGTCAAACAGCCTTTACAGTACAACCATTTTTAAGACTGGGTTCAGTCCAAGCCTGGGAAGTCTGTGACAGAGACACACAGAGATCACTCATTTCCTATCAAAGTTTTATAACAAGGACCATGATATAGTAATATGAGGATCAATTGGCCCCTTGTTTGCATATAAAACCTTGAGAGAGACTGATGACAATTATTAGGGGCATGAAGCCAGTCAAATTCGCTAATGCCTTGGATATTTGTTTGATGGGTAAGATGCATAATATCGGCAATAAGCAATTTCAGCAAATTCTTACGAATCATGCCCTGCTGTGTGAGTACATGCTGGGTGCCAAGGGTCACATGGCACTGATCTGAAGCACAGGGCTCTTGATAGCACAGTTTAGCATGGCATCCACGACAGTGCACATTAGTGCATTGAGTCTTCTCATCTGACATCATCGATCTGGATATGCTTGTATTCCCGCATTCATTGTAATGGACAGGACACCTCGGACAGGCCCTCTTCGCATTCCTTGATGCAGACAGAAAGGGTCATGCAGCAGAATGCACTTCGCTTTTACTAATGCAGCGGGACCTTTACTCTGTCTAGTCAGAAGTTTTAGCATGTCAGCTGAAATGAGGAAGAATGGAACTCAATTTGCCCAAGCTGATCTAACTGCTGCACACTGCTGTCTGCATATTTCATTTTTTAGTCCCCTTGCTAAGATGACATACACCCTACATACAGCCTGTAGCCCCTTATTAGGTAGGCCTTTGTAATAGGAGGTAGGGACCTCTTTTTCCTCCAGAACCACTTCAACATTAGAGAAGACATTTTGCACATTAATGCTGTCCTGAGCTGTTATTTTTGCATTTGTGACCTTATTGTTAGCTTTAACAAGTCTGGCCATTCCCCATCCATCCTCTTGCATTAAGTTGTTTATGGCCACAGAAATGCCCCTGACTGGATGCTTTTTGTTCATCACACCATTCTCTGTGAATTCTAGTCACTGTAGCATATAAAATTCCCAGGAGGCCGGCAGTTTCTGAGGTGCAAGAACCACCACATGTGGCACCAACAGTCACACTACATTCAAAACCACTTTGATCAGGCATCTTAGTGATTCTAATGCTTAAGTGAACATCCAGTGAACCTCCTGACCTTGACTGTGTGCTGCATGCAGTCACCTGCAGGCACGTGATTCTCTGGAGGAGCAGGTCTCGGAGTGTGTAGCATGATAACAAAAATCAGGGAGCAGATTTTCTTGAGAATGAGTAGAGGGTGCGTGTGTAAGCTATGTTTTTGGTGTATTCTGGCTTTTGGCCTTCGGCAAGCAGTCCACTAGAGGGCTTGCTCCTGTTTACTGCAGGAGGTTGACGGGTTCCTTCTAGACATCATTAAAAGGGAAAAAGATGGAGGCTGAGGAGAGATTCTGTCAGCGGGTCTTTAAAAACATGTTTGGGAGATGCTTTTTCAAGTTTTTTGGTTGCTTGGGTACACGCTGAATAATTCTGAATTTCCAATATTAACTTCAGGAAGATACCTGTGCTTAAAGGGTAAGGTCTGTCAGGTATCTCAGGTGGAATTTACACTAGCTCCCTGCAAAGTATTCTAAGCAGTTACACAACTGTCTCCTCAAACTTATGTTTTGCTTGCTTTGGTTTCCCTACATTAGATATATATGGTCCCTGTTCCTGACATCTCACATAGGACCACAACGCTGGCTACAGAAGGGCAACCACGAGGGAAGAAAAACCCGAAGCCTTCAAAATATGGAGGGTCTTTGATTTGAAGAGGCTAAGGATGATAACACGGATTTCAGATATTACCTCCTCGAGCTGCATCTGTTGTTCCAGAGTTGAAAGGCCTCAAATGAACAGCCCTTCGCCCTACATTCACACGAGGAAACGACAGCTGCAGAAAGGCCTGACATTTCCTCTGAGGTTATCGGATGTCATTAGACGTACCATCCGAACCTGGAGGAAAGAGGGCGAGAACACGTAATTTCACGTGCAGCAGTCATCTTAATGGGTTCTCTTAATTTTCTATTAATGGAAGCAGCACTGCCTTATGCCTCATGAAAGATTCATCTGTGCCAGCTCTTGCTTGCGTGAATTACTATGCAGACACAAGCACCTGCAGCATGGGCTGCGGCATGTATGTGTTTGCTGTCAGACTTAATATGTGTGTGAAAAACACAATGGTTATAGGCCTGAACAAACAGGGTCAGAGGCGATTAGTCTTTTTATATCAGGGCCATTATTTGACCAAGCTAAATTTAGGCAGTCCTTGGTCATTCATCTACTTAACAAAATAAATAAATTAAGAAAATTGCGTTTTGATGGGCGAGTTTCAATAAAAAGAAAAAGAAAAAAAAAGATTCTTCCAGTTACCCTGTCTGGTGCCGCTGGGCAGTAGACTGTCCTCCTTGCAGCTCCAGTTTGAAGGTCTCCTTTCACACCAGTGTCCAAGGTGCCTGTTGCTACCATGAAAACTTATGATCATCCTTGGAATTCACAGAACATTCCAGCATAAAAAGACTCCTTACAGCTCACTATGACATAATATATGTTTATATTATGTAATGCTACTTGTATACATAGGACATAGGAAAATGTCCAGTGCGCAAACAGGGGAGCAGTGGCACTACAGGTCATCCTTCTTATGGAACATCAGCCCTAAATTCTGTTTCCACAGAATAGATTTTACTGTAAGGCACTATAATATATCACTTACTGTATGTGCCAAGGAATACGGCTGGATGAGGACATCTGAAATAACCAGCAAAGACAACTACGAGACGTTTAGCAATGTGTGACTGCCTGGGTTCACAGTGGCAATTACATTCTGATAAGACAGAAAAATATCATCTAAAGGCTAAAGTCATTAGCAAACTGATGCATTAGAGCCTGTTTCAAATGTAAACGTATCTCTATCAAGTTAAGATAAAATGGAGACATGCAAGCTGCAGTGGCACGTATCACGACTTGTCCAAGGTCGACAGTCATCCTTGCCATTATTATGCATAGTATAAACAGCCCTAGGATCACATTATCAATGGCATGGTGGACATACAGGTCATTACATTATTTGTGCTCAATTTGTATGCTAGTTGAGCAGCAAAGGATTAACCCTTTATGCTACTGGCCCCGTTTAGACAATTTACACAAGCTTATTTGGCACAAACACAAGAATTCCTCATTTTTATGAACTGTTCCAAAAAGTTATGTGAAAACCCAACAATAAAACTGAATTTCTCCTGACGTCCCGTTGGACATTTGTTCACCAGTTCTAGCGGTACCATCCCTAAAAGCATCGAGATTTCACATGAATGCCACACAAAGTACCTAATCAGGAAAAAACCATCGGTTCCACTCGAGGGTCCTGTCTACTTCTCCCCTTCACTTTGGCAGTAGCACAGGTAGCGACACACTTAAAACACAAATACCAGCTGATGCACATACACGGTGCTTCCTAGACAGAAGTATAGCGATATAAACTTCACAATGATTGTTAGCAATTTATATATTTAAATAAGTTTTACTTGTTTCTTCAAAATAGGCTGAAACCTTACACTCAGAATGTAGATTACAAGACATTCATGCTCAAACATATTCACTCAGTCATAAATAAATGATATGTAGACATCCATATGACGGAATATTTAAAATTAATGACTGAACCAGCAAATATACATTTTTGGTGCAACCAATGCTTAATTTGTGCTGGAGCTTGCTGGGATCTCTGGTTCACCGTCTGTGCTCCACCAACTGAAACGCTACACCCACCATAATTAAACTTTGGAAATATGACAAACTGATCTAAAAAGAAATATTATTTATGAGACCAATGTGTTTTTAAATATATAAATCCACCTAAATTAGTAAGTTTTGCTTATCCGACTTTTGATCTGAAAGAGAAAAACTGCACCCTGCACACTTTTGCAAGATGAGGTTACACGGCAGGTTCTTACAGCAAAAATTATTAAAAGAAAATGTTAAAAAGACAGAGTAATATTTTCTTGACAAAGCAGAGCAGAAATGAACAAAAAAATTTTACGGAAGAACAAGCAGAGACGGCGAGGAAAGCTAATGCTAATGAGGAGGACCAAAAAGGGATCGAGAATACAAAGCGGATGAGAGATTTGATGTAACTAACATGCGTTGATAGAAATTATTGCATTATGAAGTGTTTCAGTCACGCCTAGCACATTATCGTTGCCGTGGACCGATTTGTGTGCACGACGTTATCGTGTTCTTTATGAACTCCAGCACCTCGGAATTTACCGGTGCTGCAATGGGCTGACATGAAACGGCACCACCGACTGAGTGACTCAGTATTGGTTCGTTAGACCAATGAAGAACGTCCCTCACATTTTTTCGCTGTTCCACAGTGGCATCCCAGAAGTATTACCCTATACAACACCACATAGCTATTGCAGCCCAAGTATATACTGCACAGTCAAAAAGCACCATAAAACCATAAAGCAATCTTACTACTTACTACTCATTTTAATGGCCATACCTGCTGAGGTCTGTGTCTGTGCAATCTGACAAAAACTGCCCTCAGGAATGTTAAGTCAAAGAGAATGGCACTTTGTATATTATTTATGGTTGCGATGTTAATGACAGAATGGAAAACAAATTGTAAACCTTTATCATCATTGCATATTCGTACAACGAAATTTTGCGTACAACAAAATCAGTTCTATAGCAAAGTATGTCATGTGGGACTTATTCTACCCAAAAACGGCATTGTGCTTTTACAAACAGACACTAAGGCATTATGTCACCCAAAAGCCAACAGCTAAAACATACACTTTCCCACTATGAGCAGCTCTGCTAATCCTCACCCACATCTCCCTTCACTTCACTTCGCTTTCCCTGCCTGTCAGCCCAGCTGGTTTAAATAGTCTGTTACTCAGTCTTGTTAGCTTCAACAGTTGGGCATCATTAAGCAGGCAAAATTACATGGGGTGGGAAATTAATCACCATGGCAACAAAAAACTAGAGGACTACAACCCTATGCACCAGTACCGGCTCACAGAACCAATTATTACTTTAGATGAATAAAATTCATGAAATGAAAGCGCTGCAGTAAAACTTTAACATGCATGAGGTAGGACTTGCCTCAGCCTTTGAAAACACAGCTCATCACAGCCGAGTGAAACAGTATGCCTTTGTGGTCATAAATGCAAAAGAGAAAAATAAAAAAAAACCTAGGTTTGTCATTACTCTTCACTAGTAATGACACAAAGATTGCATCAGCCACGGGTTAATTTCTCATCAGCCGACAGGTCCATATGAGAAGCTGAGTGATTATTAGGCTCTGACATTGCCTTGCATTTCAAGAACTCGACCTGTACCAACTGACAAAGTAGATAATTTCTCATATTCATTACCATATTGCCAATGAATACCAAGCAGTAAGAAAGGGGCAGAGGACTGTCAGCCCGCACAATAACTGTTTTTCTTTTCAACATCTTTCAGAATCAGGTATCATTGAAAGGTTGTGAAGGATCATTTTAGAACACATAATCCAATGTAAAATAATCATCAGTGCCTTTTCTTTGCATTCCGCATACCGCCTCTATCTTCCCGTTCTTACTTATGTCATCATTTGTCCATAAGTGAGTTGAGGTCAGAGGCAAGTGAAATTTGGGAGGAACACAAGTGCTCTGGAACGGTCACATTCACCTGATGCTGCTTGCAAGGGCACATTTTAGACAGATATAACAGATGCAGATGACATGACTCTCTCCTTCAGTCGTCCATGTATATGACCAAAAGAGCATATTTTGGCTAATAAAACAGTTGAATAGTTGTCATTGTTAACAAAACACAACAACATGCATTTAACCCATATGTGACATAGCAGGGGGCAGCAAACACAGCACCCGGGGAGCAGTGCTTGAGGGCAGAACCTTGCTCAGGGTATCTCAGCGGTGCCTTGCTGGTCGGGGATTTGAACCTGCAATCTTTCAATTACAAGGCCGCTTTCCTAAGCGTCAAGCCACCACTGCCCATACTTGACATGCAAATTTTACTGAACTTCCAAAACGTATTCATGCGGACAAACACCAGATGTATGATGAGATCAACACGACAACCGAAGTCCCAGTGCTGTAATAATGTTATTAATATTGATATTCCCTATTAGTATCTATTCAAGTAGAAACCTAAAATGCCTGCCAATCAGATTTTAAATTCAAGCCTATCAAATGCAGATGCAATAATTCAGGAAGTGACATAATCGCACCCAGGCTAAGATGCGACCGACAGCTCTGGTCTCACCTCACCACATCCAGTCTCGCACACTTTTCTGTTCCTACTGGGCTGTGAAACACATGGGCCAACCTGGTCTATTATCTCTCATAGCGTGAACTTACAGGAACACCTGCTGCTTAGGACTGGAGACTTAACCTAGCAATCTGACAAAAGGCCCTAGTGGCCATCTGTCTTCATAAGGGAAGCCAGATATTGTTTAATATCAAGCAAAAGCATGGACTGGGCTTCAATGACTACTATCTGGTTGCTTAAACAAAATCATCCATGCCGAATATAATTCAAATTAAAAAATGAGACTGTTGTTTACAATGAAGTATAGGCCTTCTGAGCTTCTGTGAAGACACACTTCTGTTCTTGTGGATTAGCAGCAGGTTTCGAATGCAAACTGTTGATGTGTGTTTTGGCACATTGCCATCGGACCAAGGCACCCTGGGTGTGTGAGTATTCCTCTCATTTCGGAGCAGGGAACCATGGGTAGTATCCTCTGGCTTCCCGTCTGGGATCAGGATATGGGTGTTAATTCAAAACCACATGCAACATTTTGTCTCTGACTTGATTATTCTAAATATAACATCGACATCCGTGTGCAGAGGAAACTCACCAAAACCAATGTCATCTGTCGATAGTCATACAACCTGTGCACCAAATACAGGCCTCCTTCAGCATGTCTACAAGCAGCTACTGTGCAATAGTCCCAATAATGTGAGAACAGAGGTCATTGTGAGTTTGAATTCAAAAGGCGTATGGTTTTCATGTATTACCAAATAATGAAATTGAATGTTTTTATGAATGCAAGATATTTTGGGGGGAATGGAACTAAAAAGATAGGCACATGTTTCAGTCCTGGAAACAGCATTTCATTGGCACATTCGCACCACACACTTGAGGACTGTACTTTTGCTGGGGAATACCTGGTGGATAATGGATCATGCAACTGGAAAGGGTTAATAGTACTGGAATGCCAGCAGACTGCATTTATTTTCCTTCCCTTGGGCAAAAACACTGAATTTTGCTGCTCAGATCATTTGCTTATCACAGCAGAAATACAATATCATCACCCTCATGTGAAGTGACTTGAATAACATTCACTATTTAGTAAAAATGATGCATATCAAGGTCTGAAATATTCAAGACCATCGAAAGCACCAACAACAGGCAGGTGCACATCGGACCTGGACCTCGGAGGAATGGAAGAAGGTGTTCTGATGCAGTCTTCTGGCCAAAATGATTTGACCCTTGTCAAAGTCACTCAGATCTTTGTCCCTGCCTGTTTCTTCTGCATTCAACATGTCAAATACGAGTACCGAATGTTAGCTTACCTTAGTTTATATCCTAGCTCATGAAATGCATCATTTTCATCATGTTTTTATGAGATAGTCAGCATTATTCATTTCCTTTACATGTTTTTTTTCATCTCAAGACCCAACTAGTGTTTATCTTTTAAGGTATGATATACCACTCACTGGGCTGTGCTTTTGTGTTACTGGTGGATAAAGATGCTGTTTCCATGACATATGCTATTATTAGCTATTAAAAACTTGAGTGAGTGAACGAGAGAGAGAGAGAGAGAGAGAGAGAGAGAGTCCTTACAGCAACATCTATACTGTAGGGAAGAAGTGACATAGTGAGACGAGCCAGAAAGTAGCAGAGCACACTGCTGAAGAGGCTTGACAGAGTGATGCTTTTACAAGTTTTTATAGCAAGAAGCCTCCTTCATTCCATATAATTAGCTGACCCCGAATCAGTGTCAAAAGACTAGATGTAATATACCCCTCTCTGGCCAGACGCTGTTCCCATCTTTATTGTTTTAGAATTGTACCACATAGGACATTTAAATCTACCACCATAGTTCACTATGTTTAGACCCTGTTCTTTCTGGAGAAGAACATGGATAATAAAACATGTTTAATTTACAAGTTTATACTTCTATATCTAAACCATACTTGATACATCCTTTTATTCATTCTCACCAGTCTACTTCAAAGATGTCTGAAATGATAGGTGTGACAGGACTCAAACCAGCACTCTTCCAGACACTAGAACCAATGTCTTACCTGCAAAATCAAAACCCAACAAGATACTTAGCTGATATGCTCAAACCAGCCCATATTTGTCCTAACAAAGAGGTGAAAATTATTGGGGTACATTCTTCTGGATATCAGCTGGAACTCACCACAATCAAAGGGAGATCAAGGCTTTTTAAAATCCTCAACTTGACTTACATATTGCACCAAACAATTCGATGTCGATCGATTTTCTGTCCACTAAACAAGTGAAAAAACCATCCATTAAAAAAGATGCAGTTTAAGCTGATAGTTCTGCTGGTGGCAGATAAACACATACTTCTGACACCACTCATTCGGCACACGCTAAACTACAGCTTAAAATGATCATCATCCATCTCCGTATTGCATTACAGTGTATATATATACAACATACAATAACTAAAAGCAGGGATGTATTTCAGATCAATGTCATTACTTTGTGGGGTGGAGGGGTAGGGGCTCTGGGGCAGGGGCTCTGGGTCAGGGCAAAGGGGCGAGGGCAGTGGCAGAGCTCTAGCTGTAAATTAGATTAAACAGCAAATCAGTAAATCAGAAAAATTGATTTGAAATAATTAGCCATTGCTCCCTGTCTTGAGTTGACTTTAAGTGGATGACTCAGGCAATCATCTTCAATATTATTAGCGCAAAATTAATTGCTTGGACAAAAGAAATGTATGAGACATTAATCTCTTAAAAGGGAAGCTATTCTGCCATGAGAAGACTTGATGCTGCCTAACGGCTATGTTCAGTTTGATTTCTTGATTGTCGTTAGTCATACTGTTCTCAGATGGCTATTGTGAAATTCTGTCTATGTGTAATTCTCCCAACTCTGAAACTCACTAATTTTAAAACTTTACTATATATTTGAGGGTGTGAATTTGGATATGAGAACATTCAAACCATATTTCTGCACTGTTCCTTTTGTAATGTTTTAGAGAAAACAATACTAAATACGTGTAGAAAAAAAAATCTATTGGATTCTTGGGTGACAGCAAGACAGCTAGAACTTTTGAGTAAGTCCACCCTTTAAGATCCTCTGGTCATTGCTTGCTGCTGCACCTCTTCCTCCGTGGCAGCTTTCAAACTGCTGATATCCATAAACGCAATAAAGTTTCACTGAATCGCTTTTACTAGAAGGCCGCAATCCACAGGTGTACAGTATTAGATGCCAGTAGTCCACTATACTGACCTGCCGTTTGGAGAAGCATAGAGGCAAGTTCAAAAAAATTTAAGACCTGAAGTACAAGAATGCAACATTTTTCTTAATCTTGTTAAATCGTATATGACTATAAGATCATATTGTTTAATGGTAGATGAGTTTAAAAGCAACACCTGTCTGTTCCTCCCACAAACAACTTACCTACAGGTACCTAGCCTAGATCTAAGGGTTATTTACTGTAAACTCAAGAGAAAGCCTTGCTCGGTATAGTTTATTTATTTATTTATTTTTGAAGTTATAATCCCTGTGTTTAGGTTTCATCTTTAGATATGCCTTTTATCCATCCTTAGATATGTCTTTTATCCAAATGTGCCTGTTTTGTTTTTAGCGTATGAATCTAAATGTCTCTTGGATCTGCATTAAACTCAGGAAATTCTTCTGGAACCAAGCTTCTCCTGTGGCCCCCTCAGCATCTGCCTGTCTGACTCTCTGGTTTCTGCCGCATCTCTCACATCTTGATCTGGAGTCATTCGTCAAGCAAAGCCACCCCAAGCCCCGTTCACCGGTCTATACAGTCGCTGGGACAAGATGTCAGCGACAATCATTGCGCAATACCTCTCCTTAGATTGGAACGGGATGGTTCAAAGTATCCCCCCCTCCCTGGTTCTCCACTTCTTCTATGTGATTCCTATTGCAGACTGCAGTCAATAAAATGAAGTTATACCAACTTTCCCAACTAACACTGTCAAGCTAGTCAAAATTTCATAGTTTGATTAAGTGCGATGATCAAGAAACAAATTAACCTTAAGCTAAGCCCAGACAGAGGAGCAAAAGACAATTTATGATGACTTCTATGGCATTTGGCACCAACACGCTAAGCTGATGGCAAACTATTGCAAGAGGGGGTATTACTAATGGCATTCTCAAAAAAAGAAAATAAAAATCACTAATCAGGAACAGGGAAAATAGCCCTTTTAAAAAGCTGGAGCTGCATCCAGACTTACTAGAGAGGTAAAGTATTAATAAATATTAATAAATAAATTAAAATGGCTGTTTTAGCATTGGTTGAATTGGCACAGCATAGCTATTCTCATGGTTTGCAAAACTGGCCCATAGAACCATTCCTCAGATTCCGACTGTCTGAATTTCCTGAGGTTTATGGGAATACGACTCCATATACAGTCTTCTGTGCTAATAGTAGCCGTCAGTTCAAATGGCTGACCTCATAACTGAGCTTGTCTGTCAGCCCCTGGGTGTGCCAACAGTACCTTTATCATGGATGCTTCTGATCAAACCAAACCGAACAAACGGCGGGGAGCATCAAAGAGCGCAAATGCAGGCTTAGCGTCTTCTATGAAGCGAAAGCGGGTGGTCTTTTCGTGACGGGGGAGCGCACATGCACTGACGTAGCAGGAGACACTTTCACGTCGCACGGCCTAACGATAGGCAACACTTGGGGATTGATGCTCATTTGCAGTCTGTTTCCACAGTAACGTGCACAAGGTGAATGACACATTCTAAAAAAGGCACCAATTAAAATAGGTATATTGAGATTTAACCTAAAAAACATTTAGAATAAAAAAATGTATGCATAAATCCCTACATATCCACAAATTTATATATTTGTACATGTGGGCCTGTGTGTATGAATGCATATGCTGGGGAGATGCTTATGGACTGACTGTGTACCAATACTTGTTCCAATAGAAGTCAAAAAAATATGCAGGCGTTAATGAACATCTGATACCCTCGCATTCTATCCGATGAACACCCTTGGGGGGTGTAGACTGAATGATCCTGAATAACAAACATTCATCAGATGCAACAGAGACACTTGTTTTGCAACATAAATAATTTTGTGTGTTTATGAGAACCAAGTGCATTATTGCAAAATACACAGAAATTACAAGCTTTCATGTCGATTTTTGCTCCATATGAATAACAGATATATGAAGGTGTAAAAGGGGTCATGCTGATTTTTCTAAAGCTTTCAAGTACATTTTTCTTCTACCTGTCACGCCCACGGGGGCGGGACCGGACAGGTGCAACCCCTCAACAGCTAATTAGCTCCCCTACTAAAGCAGGAGGTCACTAAAGCTCAAACTGCAAAGTTGTGCTATGACAAGCCTTACCGAGCATTTTTCTGTCCTCCGTCTTCCTTTGCTCCCGGTCCTTGCCTATCTACCTTTTGTGAGATCCTTAACTCCTGTTCCTTACCTCCTTAGCCCAGCTCCCGTCCTTGACTCACCTACCCTGCTGAGCCCGGCTTCCCCTGTCGTCCCGTCCTCCTGTTCTCCAGTCCCGTGTATACCTGTCGGACGGACCCGTTGGCTTTCGACCCTTGCTTACCCATCACGACCGCGATTACCGCTCGCCGTCTCTGGACCTGTTTGCCTGACCGCCGCCACTGAGGAGGTTCCCCAGCCTCTCGCCCTCCTTCCGGTCACCCAGAGGGCTGGACTCCTCGTTCCTCACTGATATTTACCTGTGGCTATTCACCCCTTGCCATATTAAAACTTTGCTTACCCTGCATTTCTGGATCCTTGTTTCCTTTACCCGCCAGCCGTGACACTACCCTTTTATTGCCTGCAGACAGCGGCTTGTACCTAGTTACTAAAGTCTACTGCCATTGCACAATTGCATTAATCATACTTTGATTTTGGTTATTTCTGCTCAGAATGCCTTCTATCTTATTTTATTTCAGTAAATGTTTTTAAAGAGGACCTAATTTAGACTCTTGCATTTCCACTGCAGGTGGAATCATATTACACCCATAGCTGTGTTGCAGTGGTAGCTGTCTACCACATCTTGAGCACCGATATAGCAATATCCTCAGGCTAATTGAAATCACACTACAATTTATTTTGTACCTCACGTGTGATGTTTTCTTTACTCATAAAGGGCAGCAGTAGTTATGTGTTCCGGAAAAAAAGGTATATTCAATATTTACTTTGCAGCTGTGAGAATAATGGCTGGGGGAGAAAAAAAATCAATATCTGTCCAAAAATGAAATTCAGAGAAACTGTACTGGTAGGAAGTATCATGCAAAAATACAGGATTCATCTGAACATCTTTTGCTATCATATAAAAACACACAAACGTATAGCAATTTAAAGATGACACAATAAAAACCATAAATTTACTAATGCCACAGCACCATGTAATAATTTAAATATAAATATATAATGAAATATTATATTATTACAATAATGAAATTATTGTAAACTCCTCTACAGAGTTGGGTAATTCAGGTCCAGAGAGTAAGAGTCCAGACTGGGATTTTGTTTGAACAAACCAGTTGAGTACTCTGTGATTGTGACTCTTTATGCTCAACTGGATGGTTGAAACAAAATCTTGGTCTGGACTTTTACTCTCTGGACCTGAATTACCCACCTCTGCTCCTCTACCACTGCACACTGTGTGCAGTGACTGTAACAGCCAGCATGTGGCATTTCCTCCATAATGCTCTTTTTTTATTGAGTACCAAATGAAAGGATGGATCCTGCATGACAAATGGAGCCTGTGATTTTAAGGGGGGAAATGGCCAGGTAATAAACAGCGAGAGTCTGTCCCTCTTAATAGGCGACCGATGCCAAATGCTTAGTCTTGTGGGATCTCTATAAGTCTTGTTGGTTTAGTGATATGAAGAAAAGTGATACCCATGGTGGATGCTGGACTGCTGCTTGTCCTCTGCTGGGTTTGGTAATAACTGGTCTTGGATGGATGTTGTATCACATCTGAGCGCCTTTACTCTTCACGTTCCTGTTCATTTCAGTGGGTGGCACCTGAGATGTGGCTGTAAACTATAAGTTATTACTTAGATTGTTTTATGTGCATGTTGGTTATTCCATCTGCCACTGTGTTTCAAGCTTTATTTTTTATTGTTTGATTTTGAATGACTTTATTTTATATAGCAGTGTTTCTGCATGTGTAGCCGTTTGCTCTTTCAAGTGCCTGGGCTAGTGTTTGCAGCATACTGAGTTTGCCCTTTTTAAACCGTCATTGTGTCATTCAGACAAGTGTGTTGTTAATTTTTCATTGGAGTGACCATGGACGTGGATATTAGTTGTTTAGAGTGTTGTAGCTCATGTTTGTGTGCTAGAACTAAGGACGGCCACAGCAATATTTTTTGATAATAACAAGGAAAAGAGTGTTGAATAGGAGAGGCTGGCGTTTTTAATTGTTTCCTTTTCCCCCCTGTGTTGTGGTTTGTGGTGTATCACGAATGTGGTGTTGTCTGCAAGCAGGACATGCCTTTTTCTCTTTTTGACATATTTATATCAAAGCTGTTTCTGTGAAGACACTGCGTAATTATTTTGTGGTGAAAGGCCGAATGTATATCGCTCTAAGGCTTAATAATAATTTTAAAGCCGTTTCCTGGGTCTAAGCCGCTTCTTAAATATATATAGTCTAACCTGTATGCGTACTTTAATAGAAATATTGTTACTCGATAAAAGAGCACCCATCCAGGAAGGAGCACCTTACTGCAGTGGAAGCATCTGCATGCCTCCATGTCGGGGGTAATAGCACTTGGTAGGTTCTCCTAATGTAAATTGGTCCTAGGTGAATGACCAGGCTAAGTGCGATTCAGATGTCCCCCATGGAACCCAAGAACAAGGATCATGTGACTTTCCTTGAATATGGAGACTGGGGCCCTGACCCTGGAGGCCGGCCAGGGGGGCAGCTCATAGGCGAGCGCATGGCGGTAGGGCCTCTAACCATGGGGTCCAGCCAGGCAAAGCCTGAATGAGTTTCATGGGTCCGCCCTCCTGTGGGCCCAGCATCTGCAGGTGGGCTGTGGTGGTCTGGTGTAGCGTGGATCGGGTTTACGTTCAAAGGCAGGGCCTTGGTGGACCAATCTTTGGATATCGAGTATCTGTATTACTGGAGTAAAGCAGAAACAGTCTCTGCAGGTCTCCATGTGGCATTTACAGTAAGGTGCTCTTGCCAGGAAATTCAGAACAGGTTAAAGAAATAACTATGGCTATAAGAGTGATTATCGCTACATATGTGCGACTACACTTGGCTGTACAGAACACGGGATTGAGTATAGCTACACACCAAATTTGATGTACCTAAACTCCCATAAGCCTGACCTAGTGCAGGAGGTAGAGAGATAATGTCAAGTCGGGCTCACCTCAATACATAACTTGGGCTCTGGAACCAAACTCCTCGAGAGGGGCAGGAGGCCATTACAGAGATGCCCTGGGTGAGAGGCGCCGAGCCGGTGTGTCTTTACTCATTGCCCCCCGCAGGACATTTATTTCAGACAGTGCAGGAACAGGGACAGCCGGCCGGGACACAATCCACCCGAACAACAACCTTTTACCCGACTCAGGTCAGGAAAGCACTCCTGCAGTCTCCCAAAATAGAGCTACTCCTCCTCTGCATCGATAGGAACCTGCTGAGGTGGTTTGTGCAGCTGTCTAGGGCGCCCCCTGGACGCCTCCCTGGGGAGGTACTTCGGGCATCAGCAACTTTGAGGAGACCTCGGGGCAGACCCAGGACACGCCGGAGCGATTATATCTCTGGGATGGCCTGGAAACGCCTTGGTATTTCCCTGGTGGAGCTGCAAGAGGTGGCTGGGAGGGGATGGTCTGCATAGACTGCTGCTCCCCCAACCAGCCCCAAAATGAGCCGTAGAAGATAAGTCAATGGAGCAAACATCATCCAATAGCTTTATTGTTATAGCATAAAGTTTTAAGTGGTTAAAGATGTCAATATTTTATATTTGCACATAAGTTTTGTAGTGCTCAACTTTGCTGGAAGAGCATGGGGATGCCTTTTATTAATTGAGCTGTCTTTACACTATGATCATCCTAATCAATAACTGGGAGTGGTGCAGTCATATTTTCCATAAGATCTGCATCCATCTGTAAGCTGCCTGTGCCCCAGTTCTGCCGCATCAACAACAGTTTGCAGATTAAGTCAGACCTTGCGTGTCCTTCCACTTGCATCAGTAGTTCAGGGCCACCATCTTGGGGGAGACAGTGAGTTGAGCTGGGCTGCATCTATCAGCACCCCTTTATTCCATTTACATGCATAAAAAGCACACTCAAAATGCATGATGGTTTGGGTCAGCATCTTGCCATGTAGTTCACTGGCTTAATTACATCACCAGCTTTGTTAAAGCCTTTGCATGAATTTCTTCCAGGTACTCCAGGTAAGTTGATGACTCTGAACTGCTCATAGTGTGTGTGTGTGTGTGTGTCCTGTACTGTCCTGGCGTCCCAACTCAGGGTATCCCCTGCTTTGTAGCCTGCACCTCCAGGAATAGCTTTGTACCAGATACTGCACTTTAATGCCTGAACACAGCATGCTCTTAGCTTATCGCTCCATTTTAGCATTTCGCTTTGTTTGTGTGGGCACACCGGCGTCCCCTGAAGCAACGCTACAGGCGCCCATCATGCCGCCAGACCCAAGTGGCCCCTTGCCACCTCGCTGATGCTCCATGGCCCCCAGAAGAATTACCTTCCTGATTCATCAGGCGGTCGCAGTGCCAGAAAGGAGCCTTAGCAGATCAGCTAAGAACCACATATCATGGGCTGGAGATTGAGGGTTCTGTTACCATCTGTGCCACGGCACCAGTGACTCAACAGCCCTGGAGCAAAGTCATTTACCTTGACAACAATCCTAAATGTCTGCAATGAAAGGTCTGCAAGCTGTTATGGAAAAGGGCATCCACTAAAATGCAACAACGATGAAGACAGACAGGCCTGCACAGTATTGAGTTCCCGGCGTGCAGATCTTTACAAAGAGCCAGAAGATGAAGATTCTTCCAAGTGCAGGTCACAGTGTTACACAAACACACTTACACCAAGGAAGTTCTGTGGAATGGAATTGGGTGATTTGTACCATAGTCACTCCTGATATGTCACAGACCGTGCTCTGACTGCAGAAGGGCAGCTAACACACAGAATCTCCAGAACCCTTCACCCAGCCTCTGACATGCATGCTTCTTTAGGCTTTTGTTAAGAACACCAGTGCTGTACACACAAGTGTGAGGCGGAAACGCCGTCTTCTAATTATAGCTGCCACTATTCATTTGCATATATTTTAAACTCAAATCAGTGTCGGAGACATTGAGTTCTGTTCCCTTGGAACACAAACAGGGACTGAGAAAGGATGTCTTGAATTTTTTGTTGTTTTATAAGATTCAATATGGAATGGAAATGAGGTTTTACAAGCCTATTCATACTATTGACCATTTTTTCTGTTCAATTTCTCTCCCTTAACCCTACTTAATTTTGTTTTCATTCATTCTTAGCTTAGGTTGAAAAATAAATTGTTATATTTGATTGACACTATTGCTGATATTCTTCCCTTTTACTGTATGCTTTTTAGTATGTTGAGTAGCTTGACTTCTTTGTGGTAAATCTTTTATTAGTTTATCTGAGAATTGTGCACAGACACTGGAACACACATCTCATGCCCTTATTGATTATAGCCTTACAATGATGCATTGTTGGAGTTTGCACATACTAGTAGAGGAAAAAAAATCAAAACTTTTTTGATTCTGATGTGCCAATTCTGTACCTTTTCTTTGGATTCGCTATTGTTCACTCATGCAGACTTTCCTGCATGAATAAAAAATACAGTACTCTAGTGTCCTGTACCCCATGTACCATGCCTTGAGTGGTAATCTTTGTTGTTGTCAGATCCAACTGAGCTGACCTCTATTGATACATATCTTACTCAGTAAAAGATTTTTTTCACACAAAAGTGTCATGACCTGCTCGTACGATCCTCCTGTGTGCCACGCCCCCTCATTAACATTGTGTGAAACCCTGATTGTACCCAGCTGCTTGATGCTATTTCCAGCTTGTGTATATCAGTCCGCGTCTCCGTCCGTTTGTGATCCCCTGTCTACCCTGAACAAACCCCGTATTCTGGATCCCTTGCCAGCCTGCCTGGTGATTCCCGCTTCTAGGTTACACGGCTGTCACCGGTCGTAACAAAAAGGCTGAATATTATTGTTACAGACATGAATGAAGATGAATTTCGTGGGTAAAATATTAAAATACAAGGGTGGTAGACCTAAAGTTATTAAAACTTATTGGACTGGATATTCATTCAATTATCAGCAGGTCTGCTATTTCCAATCATAACCCAGCAGCACAGATATACTAAAGCTTATGTCTCTTCAGAATTAAATAGAGTTAATTAAATTTTAAGACACACTAGATGTATAACATGAAACTACAGTATTTATTCCTGTAATTTGAGCCTGCTAGCACACTGACCTGTACTCCAAATGGCTGAAGTCTATTTGCTGCCTTTGAATGAACAGAACTCAAGACACTCCTGATGCCAACTAGAGTATGAGTGGACGACTCCTAAGGGATGTTTCTTATCTGCGGCGGCGCTCATCTCTTGGCAATCATTAATTTGTGAAAAGGTGCTAATGACTGTTTTTGGTTGCGCTGCTGAGGCAGGCAGCGATGAAACATGGAATCGTTTTATACAGCCTACATGTTCTTTACGCAAGGTCAGACAGAAACACATGCATCACATTCATTGTCACAGGCAAACCGCGAGACGTATGAATGTTCCTATATGCTCCAGAATTCTGATAGACTTCAGTGGGCAAAGCTTTTATGCAGTGATCCGAAAATCTCCTGCTAGCAAGAAGAGCCAGGTATGCTGCTGTTTACTACCAGCAGAATAACATCCAAGAGCAACTCCACCCCAGAGCTTCCAGACTGGGGCTAAATTGAGCAAGGATGATGGAGAACGGCAGGCTCAGAATCCTGGTTGCCATTATTGCCAATTTTCCCACAATCGCACACACACAGTTTTGTCCTTCAGTCCGTGTGCTTTTATCTCAAGGCATTCTGAGCCGTGTGACATCACAATATAAAAAGTGCCCACAGCTGCTGTACAATATACATACCTTAATGATAACTAGTCACAATTATTTATTCGTAGGATATTGTTTTACATTAACAATGTTGTACTGCTGCTCTGTTAATGGCTGCTAAATTCTATTATCAAGCGTAATAAATAAATATTCAGTATTATTGAAGGAAAAACTAGCTTTCTTTCCAGTCTATAGTTCATGCATGATTTTAATAATGGCAAATTGAGAATTAAAGCAATATAGAAAACAACACCTGCAAAATGTCATCCTCTGTTAGTTTTAGTCAAAACTAATCATTTTAGTTAGAATAACACAGCCACAGATTTTGAGAAGGTAATTCCGGCAAACACCAAATGTTCTGTATAAGTTAAAATCACAAAAAAAAAAATACTGATATTAATATTACCATAAAACTACGACTGTAAGCAAGATGGAAACATTGTGTAAATTCAAGACTGTGGCGACTGAAACATTTTATGTTGTGCTTATTGTAATGATCCTTTCCATAAGCACAAGTAGACAATGACGTAACAATAATGAAGAATACCTGCGTTATGCAGAGTAAAATAAATCAATGGAGATGACTCATCTCCTACAATGGAAGTTAGGCATCTTGTTTTTTTTTCAGTTGGTAAAAACAATTTAAGAGTATTAGATGTCCAACTTCGATATGATATCTCCTAATTCCCCCCCTACAACGTCCAGGAAATTATAACCTTTGAATCCTACATAAGGTCAATACAGAGTTTGTGGACCAAGTAAAATTGGTCACACGTGTTAAACACAGAGTGATAGCGGCAAGGTCATTGCTGTAATATGGAGAGCATGCAATGAAAGGAAAAACAGGAAATGACTGAACAGGGAAACCTGAATGTGGTATCTCATGATTTAGCACATGCTTGACTGCAAAACTGACGAATGGGAGCTGAAACAGAGAACCATGATTAGCCTCATTAATTCGGAAATTAACGTGCCTTGGCTTGATTGAGAATATCTATGAAATTAAATTACAACTAACCTCATGCACCCTGCTGAAAAAATGATGTCCTTCTGCATTATGAGTAAATGGGTCCGTTTCTTTGTATTTAGGAGTATTTGCCATAAATCCTAATTTAACAATGGTAATCCGCTGTACTGGGTGTACATAGTACATATAGTATATTTTTGTCACTGAATTTATCAGACCAAGCAAAAACTGAATATTAGTTCATGGAAATCTAAGGAAATTTTTCATACTAATGCCATTTACTTAACAAATAGCTATAAAACACCCAATGTTCTCAAATAAAACCTAATTGCTCTCCTGTGCTCAGTAACTGGTTACACCACTTTAACAGCAATGACTGCAACCAATTTCTGCTGATTAGACCCCCATAGCACTGTGGAGGCATTACGGTACAGTTCTCCCTGTAACTAATTCTGCTAATCCACTGTCATTTGAAATATTTTCTGTGGGGATCAAGTCAGTCTGCTGGCTCAGTGTGCAGCCCTCTTACCTCATAACCCCGGGGATTCATGTGCGTGGAGTTTTTCCTGAATTGGTCGTTTGAAATGAATGTATGAGCAGAAATATGGGCACCCTATTCCTATCGACCTTGTGGTTGGAAGGTGAATGAATGAGAAGTACGATTCTCACTTTTATTCAGCTTTAAGTAGCATCAACGCTTTCCAAGGATTTTAAGGATTATTAAAGTGAATGGGACCCAAATCAGATCAGTTCATCAAATTATGCAAACAGCTCACCCTATTTAATTATCTTCTGACAAAAAACAAATGACAGACGCACATCTTCAGAGGGATGTTAGGGGTAAATTGCTTGACTTATCTATGAAAGGGTTACAGTCTTGTAGTTTGATCCTTGAGAAAGCTACAGTACCGGACAGATTCCAGACGCAATCAGCAAGAAATTGAAAAAGTATAATGTGGCTGATTTGAATATAAGCATCTGATGTTGGGCGAGGCTTGTGGTCCGGCAGGTACACAAAGGAGCAGACTGGAAAACAATCAGACAGACATTAATCCACGGCAGACTGATTCTGGCAGTACAATTGGTTTTGTCACCCCAGAATGAGCAGTGAGGAGGGCAGATAACAAATGAAAGCACCGCTGGGCATATGTGTGCTTAAAATAGCTTAGAAAGAGAGGAAGTCAGGAGGTGTGTTAATTGATTCAGTCTTATAATGCCAAAATGGGACATACCTTTCTGTTTTACACCCATCATTGCCCCAATTCTCATGTAATAAAAACAAAAATACTTTTAGAACATCTTTCAAAAGAGGTAGCACTACACACATGAATGATGTCACAAGTTTAAACTTAATAATAACACATATACAATTAACGCAATCAATTATTTAATATGCATATGTAAAAAGGTTCATCACCTTGACGTGATCATACTGAAATTATACACCAATAATAATGAATTTTTATTTATTATGGTTTGTTGCTGCACCTGAGTAATCACATGTGATCCCTGGTTTGTCTATTTTCAGAAGAACTCCAAACAGTCTGCCAAACATGGAACGATCAATGCCTTTCGTGGGAAGTGATACTCTCTAGATGTCCAAGTACAATTGAAACCGAACAGTGCCAAAAAAGGCGCTATAATAAATCATGACTGGATTTATTATTATCATTTATCATGTAGCACAACCATCAACGAGCGTGTCACCCCCGTGATTTATTATGTGACGGTTCAACCTGTAGGAGGCGATGATGACCTCCTCCATCTCTATGTCAATAATGACGGCACCAGTGTGGCCAAAAGGCAACCACTTCATACTCACAGCCGCTGCCACACACGCTACTCCATGCTCGATATCTTCTGTTTATCTCAACAGCTGACACTATTCTTTAAAGGCAACCGAACTGGGCTATAAATTTACACTTTATTCATTAGCATGCCCATAGTTTTGTCACTGAAACAGGAGAAGGAACGCATTGAACAGCCTGAACCCGGTAAGCCCAAATCCTTAATCCCCAGGCTACTTATTTCAGGCTATGCAAAATTAACCCATCTCCGCTTACAGGACTAAATTACCAGAAGACCCCACAAAAATGTAAGAAGGCTTATGTCGCTATTAACGTCCATTCACTCCCGTTATCCCCACCTTTTTCTATCGTCCTATGTTGATCGGGGCACAAAAACACCACCATTTCCCCCTCCTGCCCTGCAGACCATGTTAGTCGTGACAGAGGGTAACGCTGTAGGCTGTACCTAGTGCCAGAGTCTCAAGCCTGTGTCATCCGTGTTTAGTCATCTCTCTCCTCACACGGCTATCATTCAGGCTGCTGGGACTCGCCAGGTCCACTGCAGAGAACTGGACGTGTGCCATTCTGTCCGATTTGAATGCATGACCTATCAGCGACGGGCCTACCAGGGCGTGATGCCTAATGCTGCTCCCATCTTAAAACACTTCATCGCTTAACGATGTCTGTCATATTTTTTTCAGCTGCCCGAATACAACAAGCATCTCTCTCACTGCAGAGTCTCATGCACACCTGTGCAAGATCAGTGTGAAAGCCGTGCTATTCGGGATTTATTTTGCAGATTAGCTGGAAGACAACCGAGCGGGAGAAATAAAGGGGGCTTTTTCTGCCGCGGCTAAGGCAAGAATGCTAAACCACCAGGAACGCTGTTGTACATTAGCGCGCAAAGTCCACAAACCGCCCCAAAAAAAGCTGCAGATTTCTTCTTAATCCTGAGCAAATGCGCCGCATCTGACAACTCTCCCATTAAGGCTAATCCACCTGTTTCTAAGCGTGTTAAGCGCAAAGCCTAGTGCAGCTATAATCAGGTGCTGGAGATGATTGCGGCGGCTGGGATAATCTGGCAGGCTGGCACACGTGAGGAGCTGCCGTTCCCTGGATGGAGCATAAAAACGTCCAGTGGGAGCAGGTGGTGGGGAATGTGGGCGACAATAAAAAATTCCACCACAAGGACCTTCCGGGACGGAGTGAGGTTAAAAGCAGGAGCCTGTTGCCATGCTGCTCCCGCTCTCACGCTCTCTCTCGGGTGTGTTTACAGGAGACCTGAGGAGGCCTGCTGGTTGGCCCTCTCGGCATGTGGAGGTTGGCGCGAGTCATACAAAGCCACAGGGACGGGCAGAGGGAGCACAAAGTCCCGGCAGAAAATGAGCAAATGAGCGCAGGATGAAGGGAGAGACGTTCATTTCAGATGCAGGGTTAATGCAGAGGTAATTATACTGTGCCAGCCCAATTATCACATTCTTTTAAGGACTGTGAGGGAAAGTCTTGGGATTAAACATGCAGATGCAAGCCAAGGCATGTATATTATACTACTATAAACAGACCATAGCCAACAAGCAGATAAACAAGTACCCAAGAAAAAATATCCTACATTTATAATAACTAAAAACACCTATTTGTCTATTGTAAATTTTTTCATTATTTATTCAGATTATCAACGTTTTTATTTTAGGAAGCCTTAATTTAAGAAGGAATAAAACACAATAGCTTTAAAAAACCTCTTTTCCTATACTCTATTTACTTTAACATTTACATAAAATATTTGCCAGTGACTAATTTTCTGTTTTAAAAAGCCAGTGAAAAGGAAGACCACTGATGCTGATGTCTGTTATGTGTAATGGAGGCTTAGCAGTTAAGATGTTGTTTCTGTGATAGGAATGGTTCGAATCCCATGGTCAGCAGACTGATTTCACTGTTCAGCCCAATACCAAAGCCCTTTAGCTTAGTTGCTCCAATGCTTGGTTGGCATTTTTTGTCAACTGTATGTCATTTTGGATAAAAGTGCCTAAATTGAAGCTAATTCTCAGTCTAAATATTACTCGCGCCCGATTTAATCGTACACAAAACCACAACATCTATGGATTCACACATGCCATTCTACAGGCCAGATAATCAGTCATCTCCACTGAATTTTACCAGTATTTAGGTTTTTATTTAATGCTTTTATCCAAAGCCACTTAAAATAAAGGGAAACATTACCATTTAATTTTGCACCATGGGATTCAAACCCACAACTGCAGCACTGTTATCACAGTGCCCAACTTTTGGAGCGGCCAAATACTGCTGTCTTTATCAAAACATGCAAACCAACTAAGAAAAAAAAAAAAAAAAAAAAT
>JAODKF010000116.1:8442382-8458879 GCA_026779585.1 Mormyrus proboscirostris
CGACAAAGAACAGGGATACACAGGAGCCCGTTTTTTGGAATCACTGATCCATCCCATAATCCGTGTCTTGTTTACGGGGGTTAAAAGAGCGCTTGCCTAAAACCTTGGATCGCCAGTGTGGATTCCTTTTATTTGTACCATACTGAAGGTTTTTTTTTTTGCCAACTCCCCTGGAGCCAAAGAGACACTTTTCAGACAGAGTGCAAATGGGATACTGAGACACAGACAAGAAAGAAAAAATTAGGAAACAGATCCTCTTACCCCAGGGTCGTCATGGTGACAATGGTGTACCAGAAAGAAGCTGGAATGCTGGTAAACTTGCTGGAGGTGGAGCCCTTCTCTGCGTAGAACATGACGGTGGCGAAGATGATGATTGCCATGGTGAGGGAGAAGAGGAGGAAGCCCAGCTCTGAGGCGCAGCTCTTCAGCGTGTAACCCAGGATGCGTAGGCCCTGAGAGTGGCGGGAGAATTTGAAGATCCGGAAGACACGGAAGACCCTCAGCGTGACAAAGGCACCACTCACATCTTCGTTGTTGGTCATCACCAGGCCGATGTAGTAGGGTAGAATGGCCACCACGTCAATGATGCTCATCACGCTACGCATGAAACGATAGCGGCTGGGTGCGGCAAAGAGCCGCATCAGGTACTCCACGGTGAAGATCATGACGCAGGCTGTGTCTATGCAGAAGAAGGCCACCGTGTATCTCTCACCACAGGGCATGTCTTTCTGATTGGGGGTGGAACCACAGGGCACAGTCTCCACCACGTTGGTGATGACGGAGACGGCAATGAAGAAGCCGGTGACATAGTAGAAGACCAAGGCCATAGTGCTGGTGTGGGGGTTCTCAAACGCCCGCCACATGGTCTCACGGAATGTCACATTAGGCTGCTTGCTGTCCTTGTTGTCCTCCTGGTCGTCCATGAGGCGTTCTGCGTTCTCCCGTTTGCGGTCTTTGTACTCTTCGTAACAGCAGTCGCCGATGATCTCGGGAATGATGCCAAAAAAAGCCAGCTCCTCGTCATAGGACGAGATGCACTCATAGCGAGGGTAGTGCAGCTTCCCGGTTCGGTAGAAGTTTAGCACACAGCGGAAGACGTCAGGGTCACGGTCGAAGAAGTACTCCTTTGTCTCCTCATCATAGAAGAACTCTTTTTCAGAGCTACCGAGAAGCGTGTCTGGGTAGCGGTCCAGGGTGTTCTTCCAGGTCTGGAAGCGACGCCCACTGACATTCAGGACAATTAGCTCGTCTTGCCGCTTGTTCTTCTCAGCTGGAGCAATGGGCATAGGCAGGTTAGCCACTGGCATCCAGCCGATGGCGGCAGCCCTGGCAAAGGGGAGCCACGCTGCTACTCCCGCTGCCATGGCGACTTCGGCTATGGGCAAGGGCAACGGGGCACCCTATTTTAAAAGCAGGGTATCTTCAGATCAGTAACCATCTATGTAACGAAAAACACATACAAAAAAAGTCACGTTAAGCCAAGTCTCTAAGGTAGTTGTTAATAACCGATTCAGGCTGTTGACATTCGCAGTTACTACACAACATTAAACATTACCATACCCCCGCAACAAACAAGTAATTTGCTAGCAGAGTCTCTGTATTCTCCAAAGTATAATTACATCCTGAATAGACTACAACATGGTGTGAAGGTTATGTTCTGTACCAAGAAACGCGGAAAAAAATCGAACTATGTGCAAAACACAGGCTGTGACTCAAAAATCATAAAGATTTAATCTTAGAGGTGTAAAACTTGTGACAGAATAATACTGAGTAGCTGATTAAATATTCATTTCATTTTATGGACAACACACTATAGTTCTACAACTTTACGGATATCTGTGAAAACACAGATCTGCTGAATGAGTAACACTCATTTGCAATTTAAAAATGGTAGATGATTATATGGATTCATTTACGTTAACATTTTATTGATTACCGCTACGCTATAAAGATAAATTTGCAATGATGTGTATTACTATGAGTTTTGAAAAGACAAAAAAGTAAAGTGTGTTATACAATTGCTAAATGTTTATTGCCTGTAACGATAATAATCAAATTTAAAATGTATATAAAACTATACAACAATCGTTGAATAATTGTTCTACAAATGGCTTCCTCAGTGTAACTTAAAAAATCATAAACGAAAACGATATACGTTTTAGAGCTTTCAAAAACAGTATTAAGTGTTATTTTTATGAATACAAACAAGTATAGATTCAATACAAGAGGTCTGAAACCTGTTGAGCCAATACAAGTACTGAAATGTGAGGAGTCTTAAGATCAGTTTTGTTGACATACAGTAGCTCTCTTCCGCTACTGTGCGGTCTGTCTAAAATCCAAAATACGAGTATTTTAACGTTTACGCGCATGTTTACCTTTACACATTTATAAACAATGTTTTTTCCGTGTCGAATGCAAAGATCTATACATACGCACGCTTTTTACGATTTAAAGTGTACTTGATTAACATATGTGGTGGATCTGTCTGTATTCATTTTGTCAAAAATCCAAACGAAAACAAGTGATAATTTGGTTAATTCGACGTATGGTTACCGGAACAAAAAATCACGTATCGCGTCGGAAAAACCTAGTTTTTTAAGTATTTCACTGCTGCGTCAAAGCAGCAATAAGGCAGGTCCATCTATATGATACATAGATACCAGCTTTTTAACTGATTATAAATTTCCCTCCCCAAAACTAAAACAAAATAACCAAAGAAAATGATCTTACTTTGCAAAGTATTTCTTTGGAGGGGTAAGCTGTTGCTTCGTTCTTCGCAGTTATCCAAGTCTGTCGGGATGTCGTAAAAATGAAGTTATTATCAGCCTATTATCTAAACGGTTATATGTGCAGTTAATAGATAAAAATGCAGTCACTTCTTAATTCTTCCGCCTTCGCTATTTAGAGTTCTTTTCTTATTTAAAGGGTCACGATTCCGGCGCTTGAGATCATTCCTTCTGCACTGTGGACCAGGAGGACACCCCGCAATCGCAGGCTTTCCTGGCGACCCCTTGACGCCTGACTGCTGCATGCGATGATGATGGACGGGATCGCGGTACTTCTGTTGCTCACGCCGCCGCTGCCTGCTCTCCCAGTCTCCTCTCCCAGTCTCCTCGTTTCCCAGTCTCTCTCTCACACGCTCCCTCCCCTCCTCCTTCTCTTTTTTCCCTGCGCTCCTCTGAAAAAGCGCAGAACGACTGAGACGCACTGAGGCACTGTCTGCTTACTTTAAACTGCGTGTCGCTGTATAAAACCCAGATACTTCTGCTTTGAAATGTACTGAGATATCACCATATTTTGCCTTGTATTTCATTTATGTTGTTTCCAACCCACCATTTATTCTCTTGGGGGGATAAAATAGAAAAATTCCAGATATTTACTATTAGCGTTATCCACCGTCGATACTGAACAGTTAGTGATATTATTAGTGACATTACGGCTTATGTTGTCATACTTTCCCGTAAATATGAGCTGCTCTAAGGCCTTTGAACGTCTAGTAAATAGGTCTAGCGTTAGTGCTTGATTCAGTGTTTAATGTTTTTGTGTTAAAGGGCCCTAACAAATTGTATTCAGGTTAGAACCAAACGTAAATAAAACAATTTATATACTGTCTGTTGTGTCTTGCTCTAATAATACTAAAAAATGAAAACATAAGAGAAGAAATGATATATTTACATAGCGACGTGTCTTAAACAAGAGAAATATATTTAATACTATATTTGTTTACTGATTTGTATCTTTAAAATCCAAGGTGAGCATTTTCTCAGGTTCAGTCAGCTGGTCATCTGAAATAGCAAGGAAATTAGTATAGATATAAGTAACTGGTTGATTCATTTTTTAATTGTTTTATTTCCTGCAGGTCTCCTGCAGGTGCCATTAATACTTTATGGGTTACAATCATTTTATAGAATATTCTCCATTTGAGTTGCACATATAGATGGATTGATGACCTTTCTAACTGATTTTTGTTGCTCATCTAGGTTATTTCAGTTGTTAATTAGTTCAGCTGGGAGTCACTTGTAGTGTTCTTCCACCTTTAACAAGACAACTCAAACAACATACTCATCATCAGTATACTGAAGGAATGTCGTGGGCGTCATGGCAGCCTCACGCCTGTAGGACCTGGGATTCTTCCCATGGGGTGCAGCTTTCTTCCCATCCATAGTGTTTACCTGTCTTTGGCTGAGCTTTGGCTCTCTGCAGTCTGGTCGTGTGCAAGGGGCTGGAAGATGGATGAGAGCATGAATTAGTGTTTTGAAACGTGTGCTTTTTGTGCAATATAACAAAACAAACAATGTCATTTGTTTCTATCCCTTTGCATTTGGACATTCCATAGATTTAAATTCAATTTGTGAGTGCATTAAATATCCATGCATGTTAAAAATCTTACGTCATGTATATTATGATCATAGGTTTTACAAGACAGATGTGTTCCTCTCCAGTTTCACATTCCCAGTTGGAATGCCATCCCACTTATGCCCAAATACTTTTCATATACTCGTAATTTTTATAGTTATCTGCAGACATAGTTTTCGTTTGGACTGTAAAGCAGGGAATAACCCCGGAGGGGGAGTTAACCCATCGCAGGGCACACAGACCATTCGCATACATGTTCACGCTTTATGGTATGTGTACTGTAAAATCACGACATATTAAAATTTTCAAACATTTCCAAAGAATGACAGATTCTTTCTCCATAATAATTCTTTTTATAGATCTGACTAATATTCATTACTGATTCTCAGTAATTTTCTTTTCTGTCACCGCCTCAGTTTTACTCGAAACCAAATAGCATCCTAAGTTTTCTTTAGCGTCTAATAACATGATAATTCCCCCCTGCGAGCCACAGGAAGATAATACTGCTTCTGTTTGTTAAAAGACTGAAGTGGATCCAGTCAGATGTTTTATGACGCTCGTCATTCCATATGCCACATGCTCCCTGCCTCGGGTCGTGCCTTTTCCAAATACCAGCAGAAAGACAGTCTCCTTGTCTGATTAATGTCAAGTTTCGATGGAGATCTTGAGATAAGGGTGACCAAGGGCAATTGGTCCAATCTTTCAATGTTCATCTGTAGTCAAGCATCTGGATGTGATGTACTCAGTCAGCCAAAGCTTGCCTTTTTCAAATGTAATCTTTCTTATCCTCAAAGTTATTCTGGTTTCCCCTTTGACAGTGTTTTCACCTTGCACCATATGTTCACTTTACCACAATTCAGTCTGTGTCAAAACTCATTACATATGCCTTCTTTTGTTAGATTAAAAAAGGAAGGACTAATTATTGTTCAGGAAATTATTTACTAATGTATGTGTCATATTAATATTTATTACTATCAGATGCCATGCACAATGATTAGTTAGTTACCCAAGATAAACTTATCAAAAAGGTTCTGACTGTAGATTCATTTTTAATCACAGTCCTTCCAGTACAGTTCGTTAAAGGAGGATATACAGCTAGCTGGCCTTTTCCTTGCATTCTTCACAATATGAAGATTTTTTTTTACCAAAGGATGTCTTGAATGGATTATTCTCCCATAGTTGTTGGATTTGCAGCTGTAAGATTTCCCCCTGGAATATTTCCTTATTGAGACTGTCCCCTATGTTGATAAGTCTTTGCATCCCTCTCATTGAGCCTGTTTATCATCTCATAATGTTCTATATAAAAATAATAATAATTATTATTATTATTAGTCACAATAATTTTGATGAACTTCAGTGTCCAGAGAGTTTTAAATTAGAAATACCAAAATCTTATCGACAAATGACTTCTGGTTTGTTAGTGCAGAACCATAAACAAGAAAAGCTCTTTATGTGGTTTGCAACAGAATACTGAATCACAATTTGTAAAAGAATCAAAAAGACTGCAAATCGTGGTATCAACAAGTATGGAAGGCAGAAGGAGAATATGCTATTTCAATAACTATGGCACCCAAAATTCATACAGTTCCTTCATAGACAGCATTCTTATTTAAATGTTGATCATAGAAATGCAAATTAAATTTCTTTCTATTAAGTATGCAGAAATCCATGAGTAACTGTAGAAAGTAAATACAGCATGTGTACTACTTAGCTGGTGACATGGAAATTATAGCATCAGAATCATACTGTTCTTGAACAGTTTGTTAAACCAGCCTGATATTCCCCCTTGTCTGTCCATCCATCCATCCGTTTATCCATACATCCATGTTCTGCGCCTGCTTGGCTTATGCAGGGTCACAGAGTTCTGGAGCCTACTGTATAGCAGAAGCTCGGGATGCAAGGCAGGGAACAACCCAGGATGGGGTGTCCATGCACCCAATTCTTCAGAATGCTTTTTTTAAACCATCATTTGGTTTTACAGATTTCACAGTTGGTTTCCCACTGTAGCTGATAATCTGATATTCAGTAGTAACCTGTCGTGCTTTTGAGTTAGTGTAGCTGCCATTTTCCACAGAGGTACTAAAGCTGTCCCTGGGTTGTAGTGACCCCATTATCTGCCTCCCACAATTCCCCAGCCATTAGGACTGCATCCTCCCCTGCTGTACTGCACATAATAGCATGAGTTTGCATTAGGCGAGGCCTTTATTCAGGTGTCTGTCTGCTCAAAAAGAAATAGTCAAGGTTTTTACAGTGTTTCAAGTAGATCCTTGTTTCTTTGCAGAGACAAAATGATGATATAACTTGCATCAAACAGAAACACACTATTGATTAAATAAGTGATAATCAATAATGTGAAATTAATTTTAATGATTGCTTAATTACAAGCTAAAATGTCACAGTATGGAAACATTCACTGACTGTTAGTTCCTGACACCTTTTAAATTTACTGTTTCATATTTGATTATTTGGTTATTTGAATTGTTTGCAACGAGAAGACTGCATCTCTGCCTTTTATAGGAAGTTGGAGTGGAATGGTTAGTTATGTAAGAACTGTTTGAGCCACATTCTGAATTTGTACTTTTGTTTGTCAGTTGTATTGTTAGCTGGTGGCCTGTGTGAATGTTCTGGCTTAAAGAAACACTATGTATCTTGCAGATAATCCTGTACCTCTGGCTGCAGGTGCTTTGCAAAAATTAAGTAATCATTTTCTGGTGAAGAAATTCTAAATTTTGTGTTACCAGTTTATACTCGCAAAATTTTTATTCCACAGTGCCTTTGATTCATGCTGATAATCAACGTTGATGCTTTTCCTTTTACTTTTATTTAATTATTTCTAATTTTAATTACTGTGTAATGAACAGAAGGCGACTTGGAGGCAGACCCCGTGTTGCGGGAGACCAGCGGTTTATTTGACAAGCTGGGTGCAGACAAAGCCAAGACAGGTATCAGGAATCGTGGTCGGGATGGTCGCGGAAGGTCGAGAGCCAGAGTAGTCAGTCCTACAGGTTGACGCACGGGACGAGAAGATGACGGAGAAGGGGGATCAATGGAGACAGGTCAGGTAGGGCAGGCGAGGCAGACCATGATGACGGGGTAGAACAGGCAGGTCAGGTAGGCAGGGCAGGCGGGAGAGGGCAGGCAGGCAGGGTAGGCTAGACAGGCGTGAGAGGGCAGGCAGGGTAGGCGAGACAGGCAGGCAGGGCAGGTGGGAGAGAGCAGGCAGGGCAGGTAGGAGAGAGCAGGCAGGGCAGGCGGGAGAGAGCAGGCAGGCAGGGTAGACAGGCAGTCAGGGCAGCCTGGAGAGGGCAGGCAGGCAGGCAGGGTAGGCATGAGAAGGCAGGCAGGGTAGGCGAGACAGGCAGGCAGGGCAGGTGGGAGAGAGCAGGCAGGGCAGACAGGCAGGCAGGGCAGGCTGGAGAGGGCAGACAGGCAGGGTAGGCAAGACAGGCGTGAGAGGGCAGGCAGGGTAAGCGAGACAGGCAGGCAGGGCAGTCAGGGCAGCCTGGAGAGGGCAGGCAGGGCAGACAGGCAGGCAGGGCAGGCGGGAGAGAGCAGGCAGGGCAGACAGGCAGGCAGGGTAGGCTGGAGCAGGCAGGCAGGGCAGGCTAATTGTGGGAGATTTCCCACAGCTGCTACGTCCCACCCGTGTGGCCATGGAATACTGTTATTTTAATTTTCTTGATCTTGTTTCAGGTGAAGCACTTTGAATGACCTCTGTGTTTGAAAATGTGCTATATATAAACCTGCCTTGCCTAACTATATATATGTCGATTATACTGTGCTTTTTATATTTTTGTAATCCATCCAAGAGTTAATAAACATGTGTATTTAATTTGCAAAATGTTGTGTGGTAGTTAAGAACATGGGAAATGTAACTTGGTTCAATATTGGGGTTGTAAATTTCATTTGCTTCACTAAGATAATCCATTTCATCATAACCTCTGTTGCTTTGCATAACAGAAGCAAAACAATGAAAATAACAAAATAAAAAAACTAGAAAACTCATTCTAAAATACATCACATCTGAACTAAGCCAAGTCTCTGTTCAGTCGTGTCTAATCTGGGCCTCAAATTGTAGCCACACAAAAAGGGTCAACCACAACTGAAAAAGCCGTGCAGATGGGGGAGAACTCTATTCAGGTAGATGGATCATTGAGCTCCATTATGCAATGAACTCAACTTGGCAGGAGTCCACAGGATATTTTCCCAGAGAAATCACCTTAAAAGTCATCTGGAACTGCTGATACCACACTTGTCATCTCTAGATCACGACACCTCTCAGTTCATTGGAAGGCAAAAGCACCTTATCCAGCCAGTCCAATATAACCAAAGCACAAACAAAGCGACACCAACAACCACTGAAGAAAAGAGAAAACCGTCCAGCCCGAAAAGCTGGAAACATCTCCCACTTTCAAGGCTATATCTCCTTTGAAAAGGCTAAATCTATCGAAATTGACAACGTTGCACATTTTCCAGGGGTCTTAATCATGAAGGATGGAAGTTTACGTTTCAGTGTGGACAACAGGGGGCTCAATGCCAAGATTCATTTTCGCCTAGATGGACTCCTCACTCCACAAGTCCAGGATTATGTAGGAGTCCCGGCATGAAGTTCACCTCTTCACTATGTCCAGCAGTATTTGCCCTCAAAGGCAGTAATGACTACTTTTACAATATGTGTGTGGGGGGGGGGGGCTGCCATTTGAGTTAAGAAATTCTGTTGCTTCATTCCAACAGGGGGGGGGGATTCCATAATACGTGTCCCCCGGATCCTTCGCCCTGCCTCATCTATTGTCTGACAGAGGTTGTTCTCCAAACCACAAAATGCTGGTGCCCTTTTGTATTATATAAAATGTGCTGCTTTTCCAGAGTGAAGAGGACCATCTGTGTGATCTATCAGCTGCAATGTCCTGCCTGTATGATGTGGACTCAGCCCTCAGCCTAAAGAAGTCATTCAATAGACCTTTCTCCATTTCATTAGCCATATCATTAGCTCTGATGAGGTCCATACCGATCTGGAAAAGACTAGGGCCATCAACAGGTTCTCAACTCGAAGATGCCGCACTTTGCTTTTTTTTGTTTTAGGGACATTTACCGAATGCGATTAAGATGTGGAAACGATCAAAGTGTCCAGTTGTGCTGATGTTCCCAGAACTACTGCTACAGGAAAGACTAACAAAACAAGAAGATGAAGGGTATGGTACAGCAGTGGGTTATAGTGTTTCTTTATATGTCAAAGGTCATGCATTCAAAGGCTGGAGTAAGAGCTTGCATTAAACACATATTGTACACTTGTCATTATTAAATATTTTTTTTAACATTAGTTACATTTAAGGATGTTCAAGCAATAATGCTATCATGCTGACTTCAACAAAATCTTTGTTAAAACATAAAACGTGGAAATAGCATTGCATTAGCGTTACAGTAAGAACATTCTCTGCCAACTTTGAGAAAACCTTCACATACTGTTGGCTAAAGCTCTGGGAATGTTTCCTGTTAGCTGGCTGGTTCCTAGTCACGACAGGTTAGTACCACCGTTTCACACCTTGGTCTTGTTTGCTCAAGACACTCAGCAACCACATGGTGTTTAATGCATGCAGTTTTTAGCTTAGCTTATTGTGATTATATGAGTGTCCCTCAGAGCAGTAGTTTAGCTAACCCCTATAGATTGGGTCTAGGGTCATTGGAATGACCAATCTGCCTCCTGATTACTGATGTCTTTGATTCAGTTCCCAAATGGAATAGACTGTTAAACATGAAATACTGTTTCAGCTGTCTCAGAACTTGTTTCTCTCCTTCCCTTTGCCTGTTCCTTAGACGTAGTGGGTATCCCTGATATTCTTTCAAGACATAATAATTCTTCCATGTTATAACAATCATATTTATTTTCCACTCCGCATGCGATGGGCAGCAATTAATCTTGTCAATAGCCGATGAGAGATGAGTTAGGAATACGGAAAACCTAATTAGTGCCAGAGAATAATGCCACCTGGCCAGCAGGATGGAGATACTCGCTCTGATTTATTTTATGGGGCTGTGTGTTGGGGTACGGGAGGGGACTCTAGAAAGCAATGTAATTAATTTACTTTGGCAGGGAGATTTTCAGGAAAGCCCACATGCTGACTGTTAAATGACAATATTAGTTAAACCAACACAAAATTAGAAATTTCTGTGGGGGGGGGGAGATATAGGAATTAACTTAAAAGCATTGTTAATGACTGGAATTGCAATGCTGCTTAAGGCTTAACCAATACTAAAAGAGAAAATCCCTGCAATACAAAGTCAGTTCTATGGTTCTACGTATCAGGACATAATAAAAAAAATCATCTGGTCCTTACCAGATTCTAAAATTATTTAAATCTAAACAAATACAAAACAATACACAACAGATTCCACCATATCATTATTTATTTAAAAAAATGAATCAAAATGGAGAAGCTATGTTTGAAAAACTAAGTACAGACATTCCTCTACTTACGAACTTTCAACTTAGGAACATTCAGACATACGAAGGAAGAGGACTGTAAGTCCAAATTGTGCTCATTGTCCGCTTCCTGTCCGCAACATCAATTGTTTTTTTCTGTGCGCCAATTCCGCCTAGCACGACTTCTGGACGCTACTCCCACCACACAGCAACGTAGCGTGCGTATTCCCAGCATCCTAGTTCTTTGTACTTGCGTATCCCCTTAAAATGATGTTAAATAATGACTTACGAACATTTCAAATTACCAACGGCCGTTCGGAACGTATCTCATTTGTAAGTAGAGGAGCGTCAGTAAACCCAATAGCTTGTAGAACCACCTTTAGCAGTAATAACCTAAAGTAAGTGTTTCCTGTGTGACTTTAACACTCTCTGACATCATTGTTGAGGAAGTTTGACCCATTCTTCTTCACAATGTTGTTTTGTTCATTGAAGTTTGCGGGCATTTGTTTATGCACCACTATCGTAAAGTCCTGCCACAGCATTTCAATGGGGTTGAGTTCTGGACTGGGCCATTGCAAGAGCTTGATTCTTTTCTTTTTCAGCCATTCTGTTGTACACGTGCTTGGGATCATTGTCCTGGTGCATGAACCGGTTTCAGCCAAGCTTTAGCTGTCGGACAGATGGGCTCACATTTGACTCTGCAATCCTTTGATGTACAGAGGAATTTATGGTTGACTCAATGACTGCATGGTGCCCAGGTCCTGTGGCTGCAAAACAAGCCCAAATTGTCACCCCACCGCCACTGTGCTTAACAGTTGCTGCTTTGAAGTGTTTGTGCTGATGTGCCGTGTTTGGTTTTTGTCAAACGTGCCACTATATATACATTATGTTGAAACATCTTGTCTGTCCAAAGAACATTGTTCCAGAAGACTTACTGTATGGTTTGTTCAGATGCGACTTTGCAAACCTGAGCCGTGCAGCCACGCTCTTTTTGAGAAGAGAGCTTCCTCCTGGTAACCCTTCCAAACAATCCATACTTGTTCACTCTTTTTCTAACTGTATTCTCATGAACTTTAACATTTAAAATACTAACTGAAGCCTGTAGTGTTTGAAATGTAAGCCTTGGATTTTTGCGATTTCTCTGAGCATTGCACAGTCTGTTCTTGGAGTGAATTTACTGGGATGTGCACTCCTGGGAAGATTGGCATCTGTCTTGAATGTTTTCCATTTGTGAATCATCTTTCTCAGTATAGAATAATGGACTTCAAATTGTTTGGAAATAGCCTTATAACCCTTCCCAGATTGATGGACATCAGAAATTGCTTCTCTAAGAAATGTTTCCCCCTCTGCATTGTGTTAACACACTCTGGAATGCTCCATTAACAGCAACTGACCGGAATGTCTTCTTTTATAGAGCTGGTCACACTTACTGATCATCAATAAATCACATGCATTTGATCAGCAGCACCTGGATGCAGCTTACTCTTTTAATCGATAATTAATGATGAAGTAATAATTAACAATGAATGTATGGCACAAAAATACAATGTTGAACCACCAAACTTCGCACAGACATAACTCATCATAATCCCCCCTCCCCCCAGTCTTTACATTAAGTTCCTGTTGTTATTATATACTGATGTATGTATCAAAAGTCATTGTGAATTCATTAAAGTGAAATGTTGCTTTGCAATTGAAAATTGTTCTGGACTTCTGACTTTAAAGAAAAATCTGATGTGGACCATTGGCCAAAAAGTTTGACAACCCCTGGTCTACGATCTTTACCTTACTGCCAATAGCACATTATTATTATTATTTAATGTATAATGTCTGGTCTGTACTTTTAAATATTTACGTCCTATATGTCCCCTGTTTCAGAGTCATGGAGCTACACAATTATAGCTACACTAATATCTGGTATTTGGTTTTAAAGTCACAGTAGATGCAAAGAAACATAAATCATGTCATACTCTTGACAAGGCACAGCATGAGCCCCCAGAGAGTGCCCAGAAGTCCTCTGGAAGCTTCTAGGTTCTGACTTCACCCCGTGAATATACTTGTTGAGAACTACCTGTTTGTTAGGTATGAATTTCAGGTGTCTGTTTTCCTCAGGCAGTGTTCAGCCATCAAAGCTCTTCTATGAAGTACTCTGAACCACTGTGAGCTTCTGTGTGGCTTAATTCTGATTGCCAGAGCCATGTGCTCGGAACACCCCTGTGACAACTGGTTCCCTAAAAAACTAGAAGACAGCATTGTTCCTTTGGTTAAATTCTACAGTACCTTCATGCATGTGTTCTGTTTTATTTCAAATTGCCTGTCATACTACCGTTTTGTTACGAGATAGGGTGTTTTTGTTGTGGCACTAAAACATCAAAGAATGGGAATTTTCTTCTTTGTGTCCTTTGCTTTAAAGTGAAAGTATGGTCATATGCATCTTAGATCAATGTTTTTTTCACAGGACCAAGGACATGTATCACCATTGCTGTATAGATGTAGCCAGGAACAGACTTTTTGAGGACATTTTTTAACAAAAAAATTCCCGAAATGTCTAAAAATGCAGTGCATATAACTCTTCATTCAAGGACTGTCAGCATAAATAAAATATGTAGGTGCTTGAAGTATTCAAGATACAACGTAAGGCATCAAACAAGTGCTGTTGGCATTTCCTGTACTGGTTCCACTTGACTTCACTCACTTTTTGTGAGTGCAAACAGATGTGAGTGAATTCGGGATAGGAGTGCTGCTTACCAAATAGTCAAGGGCAGAAGAGCATGTGATACCCTATGTCTTCTTGGGGTTGTAAGGTGCTGAGTGTAACTACTCGGCATCTGAGAAAGCACCTGGCAGTACTTCGGGCCATAGAGAAATGGTAATCAACCATAGAGTTCTTAAATGGGTATTCGACCACCCTCAGCCTTCATCGCTGCTGGGCAATCAGACTTCAGAAAGTTGATTTCAATGTAATCTACTGAAACGGGGCAGTGCTATGTGGTGGCAGGTCGAGTCCCTGAGGGGCATCAGCAATACTGTAGACATTTTCACAACTAAGCAAGCCAAGTTGTCAGTGGACTAGGTAAAAGCATAGAAAGATGACACAGACATCCAGAGGCCTTTTGAAGAGGTTCAAGAACAATCTACTATCAATTGCATAATGGAATTTGGACATTTCCTCAGCAGGGTTCCAAAATGGAAGAAACATGAGAGAAAGAATTCCAAATTACACTCTCAGTAAACCCTTGAACAGGCATCTAGGTAGGATGAAGCCATTGCTTACTGGCTGCAAGTATAACAGGAGGTATAGGAGTATTGTAAAAACTGCTTGGAGTGCTGAAAGTATAAGCTGTCTATCTCAAAGCTACCAGGATGCCTCCTGTCTAGCCATGTGGTGGAAGCAGGCTTCACGCTATCAATAGATATCATGGGACTCCTTTCCAAAACCCCTAAGCGGAATAGGCATGTATATGTGGTACTACAGCAAGTGGGTGGGTTAAGTCTATAGGGAGTTGAACTCATATGTCCCACATACCCTATGTCAACAGCGGGGGTCGTCCAGAAACTGACAACTGCCTACAATACCCAGAGCTAACCTCACAGAATGCAACTTTGAAAGTGATGATTGCTGTCAGGGTTTCTCCTGTTCCTGCTGCCCCCTAGTGGTGCCCTGGGTCACTGTTACCTGTACCTGTGTTTTGGCTGTGTCTCCAGTCTCCCACTCCCAGAGATCACCTGATTGCAAGTACCAATCGGCTTGTTTAATGTGTCAAGCACATTCACCTGTTCCTCTTTGATTGCCTCTTCCCTAGTAAATTTAAGCCTTTGTTTCCCAGCTCCCAATTGTCCCAATAGTGTCCCTGTCAAGCTCTTTTGTGTTTGTTTCTTTCTGCCTCTCTTGGTCCTGTGTTTGATACTTGACTGTTTGCCTGTTTCTGAGTTTTGCTCTGTATTATACATTTGCCTGTGATAGTCTACTGACTCTGCCATTGCCTCTGCTCATTTTGTACCTCAGACTGGTTTTGAAGAATCCAGTGTTTGTGGTCCTTTGCACATGTGAGAGATCATCCTATTTGGGTGATCAGTGCTGGTTTGGGACTACAGAAGTGAGTCTGGAAGAAAGCTCTAAGTTCCACTAATGCACCATATCATTGAGGCCAGACCAAGATACATATGAGGTATTGATGTAGCAGTAGACATTAGTCCAGTGTCAGAGAAAATGTGGAAGAGCACAGGAGAGACAGAGAAAATATTACAATAAAAGAAGGTCAAACTATTTCAAGTGATGAATCTAGCATGGGACCAAACCTGTTCATTGTTTTGGGTGAGATATGCAACCAGGTACACAATAGAAATGGCTTGCAAATGTGAAATATAGAATATGGTTCCTAGGTGGCCCAGGAAGATTCATACTGTAGCATGCTGAATATCATAAGTGTTGGCCTTCTCCTCCCACACCATATGAAGGAGCATCCACATACAGATTGATGACCTTCTCCCTTGTTCTGGGCCTTCCTACATTGTCCTGGATTTGATTTGGACTGCGCTTAATATACTGTAATGTGCATTTGATGTAGGCTGCAACCATCTTGGAAGAATTATATTACTTTATGCATTTTCTGTATTGACTTTGCATAGTTTACCCTTTTGTATACATCGATGCAATTTTTCTACGGTGCAGAGACTGCAAAGATTAAAAAACATTCCTTAGCCAGTTATCACACAGCTCACATAAGCTCCTTAGCAGGTTTTGTTTGTATAATGTTTCAGAAAGTAATCACACGTCAAGCAACGTATAGTGAGTGACACCAGGTTAGTAGTGCCTGTTTTACACTTATCATCTATGCATTTTATACAGGTATTGAAAGCTTCCGATCTAAAGTTTAAATTGTTGGGCTTGCCTGTATTACATGAGCACCTTGCAATAGTTTTTTCAAACTCACATATAATATACTGGTTCAGCGTTTGCATGTCGCTTGTGTCTTGCACCCCTAGGCTATTTAGTTCACATTTGTGAAACCTAATGTTGCTGAACGTTGTGCATTTCCCTCAAATATGATAAAATGAGTAATGTAGACTTTTTTTCCCCTTTGAAATAGTATACTGTGCGAGTTCAGTTTCTCTGATCTAAATCATTTGATGAGTTTCTAAACATGTAACATCTTCCCTGGGTTCCATTTGCTTTTACACAGAGAAAAAATCCAAATGAAGCAATAATGCGCCACCACCAGCCACGTGAGAACGCTCCTTCTGCTTATTGGTTGGATTTCTCTGTGGCGGGAGCAAAAATGTAAATACAGGCCCCGGATGCGTCTGAACATCTCTCACTTTTACGTATTGTTGTCTCCAATTTTTCTTTTTTTCTTTCCTAAAACACTGTTCATTCGACCGGTCAAATCCTCTCTCCTTCAGCTGTCGACTGAACATTTTGAGTTTTATAAGCTGTTTTTCAGAGCTGACAGATGTAGTAATCTGCCCAGATTTCAAGAAGGCAACATACCTCACTGCTAGACAAAATAAGACCTTGGTTCATTTCTCCTTCTTTGCCTAGCTGCTGCTACCAGTTTGCGTACTCTGCCATATCCCAAAATGCAAAGCACACCAGGCTACAGAAGTCTATCTTCCTACCGTACTCTACTATCCAAATTCTCCTCGGATGTGACTGCAGCTAAAAGTGCCTTTTATAAGAAAAAACTAGAGCTTTCCTCACATGATCCCCGCAAACTCCA
>JAODKF010000116.1:8487706-8504101 GCA_026779585.1 Mormyrus proboscirostris
TGCTCTCCTCACTGTCTCTGCCTGTGCTCATTAGCATTAGCATCCACAAATGCTGCTGCTCTCCTCACTGTCTCTGCCTGTGCTCATTAGCATTAGCATCCACAAATGCTGCTGCTCTCCTCACTGTCTCTGCGTGTGCTGATTAGCATTAGCATGCACAAACGTTGCTCTTCTCCTCACTGTTTCTGAATGTTCTTCCGACAGGTTTTCTGGTTCATTTCAGTTATTGTTGATTCAATCGGGTCTGAAAAAAAAAGCTAAAAAATTCCACAAAAGGTTAATATGTTTAAAATCGAGTAAGTACAGGCTGTAAGCTGGTGAGTACCCAAAATAAGCAAAGATATTTTTACCAAATACATTTTTCTAATTACAGATTTTGTACAGGTACATGATACAATAGGTTATTTTCCGATGTAAAATGTGTAACAGAATGTTTTCCACTGTTCCTTCATCCTTTGAGGGGTACAAAAAGCTATTATTTGTGCCGTCATCTGTGATACATTGATACAAGATATTTATCATTGCAATATCTTCTCTTGAGAATTAGGCTTAATCCTTCCTCATCCATCATAATCCTTTTCAAAAGAAAGAGCACCGTATAGTAAAATACTGTAGGCCTACCACATAATACTATACAATGCACTTTATTATTACTGTATTTAATGTCGGTAATGTCATTTATCAATGAAACTTTACCATATGTATGTACAGAAAAATCACATTATATATGGCGTCTGCAGATGGTTCGCTATTAACTGCAGTTTTGGCTATCTGCTGTAGTTGTTGGAAGGTATCACCCGCAGAAATTGGGGGACTACTGTACTTGTGTATTTGGCATTTCCTTTTTATTATTTTGGTGTAACAACTTCGCATGTAACCTGATCTATTTTAAAGGGCAAAAAGTGGATTTTTCTGAGCATGTGCAGTATGGTGTTTCCCTTACAAATCAAAAGTCAGACAAGCAAAACATATTAATTTAGTTAGATTTATATTTAAAAAAATCACTTTACACAATAAGGTTATAAACAAACATTTTAATTCAATTTACATTTATTCCAAAGTTTAAATGAAATTAATTTTAATTTTAACTATATTGGGCTACGTATGATGAGCCAGAGGTCCCCGGGCTGATATACAAGCGTCTGCCCAGACCTTGCGCTGGACAGAGGACATCAAGCTGAAAACCCAGCCTGTCCGGCCTGAAGGGGGACATCTGGCCACTCTACAGTAGCTGCAAGCATCTGTCATTAGCTGCATGTTTGCTAACATTACCTGACCCCTTGTTGTAATTTGCTGAAAATCAGTAATTTAGAACATTTTTCAGCTTCCTCTTTGAGGGCTTGTCTTTTCCTCTCTCTCTCTCTCTCTCTCTCTCTCTCTCGCCTTTTATTTTATTCCACTTCACCAAAGCCATGAAAATGAGCTATTTACCCAAACAAAATATTCAAGGTGGTTTATTTATCTTTACATGATGTCATTCCATTATTGATACATGGGTCTCATTTCAATGTGGGATCATGACAGGCAGATCATACCACATACTGTGAGACCTGAGGTGAGACCATACTGTGTGGGCATTTTGCACTAAAACATCTATCTAGCTTGTTTCACCATCTGATTATTTGGCAGGCAGGACAGCAGAAAATGTCCAGCTACTCCTGACGGCCAGTCTGGGCCTGTGTGAGAGGAACAACTACTGATGACATCACTGGGCACGAAGAGGCTTTATGTAATAGTGCAAATAGTTTCACATACACAAATGAATATATTATTAATCCTACATGGACAATGTATTGTCCCAAACAAATGCATCACATTTAACCAAAAGAAAAACGTTTAATTATGTTATTGCTCAGCATTTTAAATGTAAATAGTTCAATCTGGCAGCAAATCAGCTTATGTAAATAAACATATTTGTTCATAATGATACTCAATATAATATAATTTCTTTAATGCAAATTAACTGCAATTCAGCAAATATTTCAGATGCCATTCAGGTACAGCTCAGCGTAATCCTTACTGCTCTTTGAAAAATCTAATAATATACTTCTTTTATACATATTGTATGTATTGCTCAGATAATGTTAAAACCTACTTAAGTGAATCATTTAAGTAATACATTCTGTTGCTACAATATATGTTTGAAATTACACCCCATTTCCTTCTAAAAATTTCAGTTCATAATTAATTCAGCATGATGGACAGATTCAATTTTAAAAGTCTGAATAATTTAAGAAATAAATGATTGGTACCATGAGAAGTATTAGCTCAATACATTCACAGACCGTATAATAGTATTTAGAAACGTGACCATTCTGGCATTTTTATACAATTCTTTCAAGCCTGAAATCCTCACACAAGACTTGTCAGCAGTAGTGTCTGCAGTTCATTGAACCCACATATCACCTACAATGGTAATTCCCTGTCCATAATCAATCCTGTCCCATGTGAAAACTATATTTATTAGTAGGACAGATGAAGAATATACTTTTAATCAATAAGGGGGATTGTTCACATGATCACATCCTGTGCAGGTTTTTAAGTCCTGGATGGCTAATTGATTCCCACACTATGGAGACTCTCTTAGGGCCACAAAATTTAAGTAAGCTTGGCTTGTAGTGATTGTCTACAGCAGACATCCTGTATGACACAATGGATTATAGGCACAGAGGTTCTTGGAGAGTTTCAATGAGTGAAGATCCTTCCATAGACACACTGTCTTAGAAAAATAGCCTTCCTTATTGGAATGGCTGGAATCACTTAGGATTCAATAGCAGTAACTGTTTTAAGAATAAAATGAAAGAACCTTCATCATCTATCCAATTCCACCTTATATGTTAATAGTGATATACCTGGATGAATGGCAAACAATGATAACAGGAGCTATTCCACTGCACCAGGTATTTAACTTCAAACAACACCAAAATGAATAGTACTTTTTCTGTTTGTTTTCCATGGGTATGAAAAACTGTTATTGGCACAGAATAACATCATCGCGACACTAGGCGAGTTACGGTTGGGCGATGTGTGATATTAATATTGATGTTGTATGTTACTTGTTGCGTCGGAAGAAATGAAGGACTTGAAGGCAGGCATCAAGAGAACAAAAAGGGGCTTTTTTAGACAAAAACGGATTCGGGGGAACAAACAGAATCATGAGGGGCCAAAATAGGAAGTCTAGAACTGGGAAGAGCACAGGTAACAGGAGGATTGACTTTAATGGCTGAAATGGGGAACACAGGACTGGCACTTATACACAGGATTAACGAGGGGCTGACACAATGCAGGTCTGCAGTTAATACACTGGATTGGGGATAACGAGCAAGGCATACCTGAGGAGAATAAGGAGGGATCCAGAGGATCAGCAGCGACCCCTGCTGGTCATATCAGGGGATGGACAAGACAGGTTGTGACATTACGCACAAGCAATTGTTACATTGCAAGGATCTTGATAATCGCCTGGATCAGGCTTTTTTCCCACCTTCGTACCGTCTGGACAATATACCATAGCGCACAATATTATCAAAAACAGTGTTATTTAGGGGTACAGTTTGGCTAATTTTGAAATCTTGGTGGTAAAAATCACAAAGGACAGGGGTGGGGTGTTTCACTAAAAGATTTTTACCCTGTCATAGGAAACAAAAATTTGCATTCTTTGCAATTTTAATTGTTGTTCCTTTTGAAGATTAGCCAGTATATTGCAGTGAGTGTGCGCTGCCTTTTATATAAGGAGATTCCTGCTCATACGTGTAAGGTTACATGCTAACAAAGCACACGCATTCCACAGTAAACATTGCCGGACAGTAGAGACCTGCCCCTACCAATAAACAAAGTGTTTTGGGGTCTCTGCTTTCATTATTTGTTACTTTTTTCCTTTGTTTATTGATGTTTTCTGGTTTGTAACATTTGTTGTATTTTGTGTATCAGAGGCAAGATATTTGCATAACCAATCGACAATAAACATGTTTAAAAGTCCCACCCCAAAGTACCATAATACCAAAGGAGTACCCTAGTTCTAAATATGTTCATGCATGGTCTCTAAAATGTATTACCTTAAAATGAATTATGTTAAATAAGCAAATACATTTAATATACTAAACTCACACATTCCTTAATTTAAATGGATTTCACTAAGTTATTCTGTGCATTTTTCAGTTGTGTCTGCAAATAAAAAATGTCTCCTTCACCACTGTACCACTGAGGGGCATTTCATTCTCACGTTTACTGCACCACTGGGTCGTATCATCTGAAGATAAAAATATGTCAGAACTCAATTAAAGTTTCTGCCTGTCAAATGCATTATCAAGGCTATATTTTCCACTTTTCAGCCTTCCTGAGGTTCAGCTATGAAGAGTGACACTCAAATAAATGTGACATATTTAAGATGGGGGGGGCAGTATTTTTACTGAAGAGACAGGCTTACATTGAATAGACTTATATTAGGCTAACCTCAACAGCAACAACATTAACCATCTTCTTAAATTTTGTACTAAAGTGTCAGTGTAAAAAATAACATATCAAATAACACCTAGGATGCAAAATGCCAATGCAGTGTGTGAAAGATGCTTCCATGGAAATTTAGGGAGTAAGTCGTATCCAGCGGCTGCTAATGAAATGCATTTCATTAATTGATCAAATGTGACCACCTATATGGGAGCAGAAGTTTGGGCAGTTTGCTGGTCTGGAGCATTCAGGTGTGTTAATACAGTGACAAGGAGGAAAGACGTCAGCGATGATCTTAGAGAAGCCATTCTTGCTGCCCATCAATCTGGGAAGGGATACAAGGCCTTTTCCAAACAATTTGAAGTTCAACATTCTACAGTGAGAAAGATTATTGACAAATGGAAAACATTCAAGACAATTTCCAGTCTTCTCAGGAGTGTATGTCCCAGCAAATTCACTCCATGGTCAGATCGTGTAATGCTCAAATAAATTACAAAAAACTGAAGAGCTACATGTCAGACATGTCAGGCCTCAGTTAGCATGTTACATGTTAAAGTGCATAACAGTACATTTAGAAAAAACTGAACAAGTATACCTTGTTTGGAAGGTTTGCTGAACAAACCAAAAGACTTCCGGAACAATGTTCTTTGAACAAATGAGGCCAAGGTGGACATGTTTGGCCATAATGCACCATGCTATGTTTGGCAAAAACCAAACACAGCCAATCAGCACAAACACCTCATACCAACTGTCAAGCACTGTGGGGGAGAGCTGATGATTTGGAATTACTTTGCAGCCACAGGACCTGGGCACCATGCAGTTGTTGCATTGACCATGATCTCCTTTGAATACCAAAGCATTGTAAAAAAACTCAAAACAGAAATTTCTAGCTTAAGAACTCTCACTAATATTCTGCAATTATTCACAAACAGCTCTCAACAGCATTATGCCAGCTGGGATACAGGTGGCATCCAGGTTCAGATTGTACCATTGTCACTACACACTGTTTGGGTTCTGGGTTCGCCTTTGTCTCGCCATATCTCTCTATATCTATACAGAGTTTACATGTTCTATCTGTTTTGTAGGACTGTCCCTACAACAGCAGCTCCAGTGAAGTAAAGCCAGACATCTGCAGTGAGGAATCAGTCAAAACATCCATGGTGGATGTCCTGCAGTAAGAGTCTTGACAGGCATATAGCATTCTACAGGGTGCAAAATAGACCTCAGTGCTACCAACGATGAAAAGAAAGCCCTCAAGCAAAACTCACACTCAAACTTCTGAGGGATATTCACAAAGACAGGCCTTGCCTGAAAAAGCCTTGCTTCACTTCACTTACTGTTCTTATAAACACAATAGCTTGCATCAACCTTGCAGTAGCAGTTGGTCAGCAAGAGCTGCTGTAAAGCATAACAAAAAGAAAATGCCCTAATTGAAATTAATGGCATATCTATAGTGATAGTCTGTGGATGTTTTCCTACTGGGATGAACTGGGATAAGTTGCCATTGCTTCAGAAACCATGAATTCCACCGTGTAATGGAAAGCTGGGCCATCTGACAAGAGCTGTAGCTTAACTATAGTTATGCTACATATAACTAAAGTCCAAAACACCCTGGCAAATTTACATCAAAATAATTTAAAAACATGGACATCAATTTTATGGCTGGTTTAGTAAATGAAAAATCAAGAGCTAAACCAAATTTCTGTTCTGAAATTAACCGAAACACAGCCCACAAATGTCACTGAATTGAAGAGGTTGTGCACAAAGGAGGGCTGGACCTCAATTTTTCTTATTAAGCAATGACAGACTAATTAATAACTGCAGTGCTTGGGTTCAGTGAGTTCTGCTAAAGGTGGCACCACCATGATGAATCAGAACTTGGATTTTTTTCTAAAAACAGAATCTTAGACCAGTCCATAGAAAGAATTGGTCACCTTTTCCCAAAAGATCTATCAGTCACCCCATGGTTCTTGTGATTTGATTCAAGTTGTTTCCAAATACTTACAAATGAAACAATGTAATTATACACACATTTATATCCTCGAGATCTTTAAGTGTTTTAACTGTTTTAATATGTTACTTCTGGACAAAACCTTCCCCCTTTTTATTTGTATTGTTCAAGAGGCTTTGCCTCAGCAACAGCAGCCATAGCATAAAAAACGTTTTCATGGTCGTCCCGTCTCATAAGCAGCTTGCAAAAAATTCCTTGCCTCGCACCCTAAATGATTTGTAAAAGCTATCTGAATATCTGTGTTATAGGTTTGTAATTTTGGTAACATAATATGTGGATAGCATGTATGGGTTACATATATTGTAACTTTGGTGGTTTGCTCTATATACAGTACATATTATTGTTTTTTTTGTTTGTTTGTTTATTGGATTGATCAGTGCTCCACTCAAGATACAGTATAAATTACCATAATTGTGTCTAGAGTTAGAATGAATGAATGGAAAAAAAATGAATGAATAAGTTGGTGGATGTGCCACCAACTGTTATAAAATGGGAAGCGCTAGTCCTCTGGAAAAATAAGATACCAAAGCAAACTTTATAAATAGAACATTTAATTATAGTTAACGAAATTAATTCTAAAATGGGCATCAGATTCTTAGACCACTCCACAGAAAGAGTGGGTAGTTTTCACCCATTCCCTGATTAAAAAAAGATAAGATAGATGATGATGATTTTAGCTAATTATAAAATGAAACTGTGCTCTCACCTTATTGTTCTTAATTTGGTTCAAGTTGTTTCCTTACACTTACAACTGAAAAAACATGTTCTTTATGACCTTAAGTTACTTATGTAACATAGGGCGTCCTTATAAACGTTTATAAACTGCTTGTTTCAGCATAATACATGCGGCTTCACTCTTAATGGACTTTACATCTGTAGATTAGATTTCATATTTAAAATATATACAAGGATGATGTGATCGAAAGAAAACATTGACATGGTCATAAAGCAAAGTAGAAAAGAAATTAATCTTTTTTTACAAATGTTCTTGTTAATAAAATATAGTTCCTCGATTATATGTGGGCACCTGGTGGCTGGGTCACCCATGCAAACTGTCTAGGTTGTGGAATTCCCTATGGTGGAACACCTAAGACATCTATGGTAATATTCAAAAATCACAGGCTGAGGGCTGTGCAACTGGAGCTTTTCCCAGGTTGCCTCTATGCAACTGTGAGCTGCAGAGAAGAAAACTCAGATGTTTGTTTCTTTGTAAGCACCAAACAGTAGTTTAGTGTACCTAATCTTCTAAGGGAGAGGACGTGAGATGATCAAAAACATACCATCTATAGATTCTGAGGTCCAAAGGACAGACTTCAGTACTCACATGGAAAAGTTGGAAAGAGCTCGAAGGAGGCTATTTGGCAGAACAGGCATCTGGATCTAAACCCGAGAGCAGAATTGTTATGTAGCTTGTGTGTAAAGCATGGTCTGTAAAGATCAGCAAGTTTGAACAAAAGGATGTCAGTGGTCTTTGTAGCGTAAAGGATGCAGGGGTAGATGAGTGCAAGACAAAATGCGCCCATTTTTGTGTCTGCATTACTGTAAATTAAATTTACAAAAGTATGAATTAAGATTACAATTAATTAGTATTTAGGGGCTGCATTGTGATCCTTGAATACAGTCTTTTAATATGTCATCTAATTATTGTTGCTTTTATTATGCTTCAAAAGATTTTTTTGTATTTGTATATCTTGTAAATCGAGGTAAAAACATGTGATAGCCATTCTTTTTTCCTCAGAAAATTTTAAAATTAAACAGGATACATTCGATTGAAAAAGACTTTTTAAGATGTATTACACTTTTATTTTTTGATGCCTGACAATCCTGTTTTGTCTTTGACCCAATATCTCTTGTCCAGACATATTGAAAGCACTGGATGTTGTTTGGGGTATGTGGAAGGCGGATAAGATACTTCTGTACTGGCAAACAGGAGTGTCGGCAACACCACCAAGTCATCAAACATAAGATTCAGGAAGAACATTGTGGATTCTGGCTTGATAGTTGAACAAGGGAGGAACAAGGAAGCGTTGGAGACAATCAGCCACTCCAAATCCGGGGCCATGGTACTTTCTCAGAAAAGAGATGATTGCTCCGTTCAGGTGAGGGAGAAGAGTAAAACTTCTTTGGGATGTTGGTCATTAGTTATGGTTAGAGGGAACATAAGATTAACAGGTAGATTAGTTCAGTGACTGTAGTTTACCAGGCACAGAGGCGGTCTATAGTAGTGAAGCAGGGCGTAAGAACAGATTCATGATTTACCGATCAGTCTCCTTCGCTCTTCTCACCATTGGTCATAAGCTGCGGGCAATGACCAAAAGAATAAAGCACAAGTAGAAATACAAGCAGCCGAAAAGAGGTTTCTCAACAGGGTTGTTAGACTCACTTTCTGTGATGAGGCGAGGAATTATCAGACCCAGAGGGACCTTGAAATACAGCTGCTGCTCATACAGATCAGGAGGAATGACCTGAAGTGATTTGGGCAACATATAAGGATGCCATCTGTACAGCTGCCATGGGAGCTCTTCTATAGGCATGTTTCACTGGGGGAAGACTCAGAGGGAAGACCCAAAGGGAAGACTCAGAGGGAAGACTCAAAGGGAAGACTCAGAAGGAAGACCCAAAGGGAAGACTCAGAGGGAAGACCCAAAGGGAAGACTCAGAGGGAAGACTCAAAGGGAAGACCCAGGATCACTGGATAGATTAAATATTCCAGCTGGCTTGGGATCTCCGAATGGGAAAAGGTCTCTGGACATCCCTGGCACTGCTGTGATCCCTATCAGGAAGCACAGGGGAAAAATGATTAGTATGATGATGTTGATAAACAAGAAACTGAAGATTCATATTATTATTATTATTATTTTCTAACATAAGTCAAATAACTTTCATGCTTTTGACCTTTGACATACACATGCTGTAATGGAGTTATCATTCAATCTACTAGTAAATTTACTAAAGAAAATGGTTATCGTTATCCATTGTGATGGTTCACTGGCAAAACTGATATTGGAAAATTAGTTGAGAATTTAGTTGCAAGTTATATGGTCCATAATGTACAGCATTCTGTAGCTTATTAGCTATATAACTATAGATATATATTAGCATTTTTTGCAGAATGTCACATTCTATAATTTTGGTATTTTTTGAAATTTGCATTGGATATGTAGCAGGGTGTCACGTAGCAGGAAGAACGAAAGCGAAGGCAAACGTGGGGAAAATCAAAAGGGGCTTTATTAGGAAAAACAGCAGCCAAGGCGAAAGGAAAAGGACCATAAGAGATCTCTGTCAGGGAACTGTAACAGACAATAGACCATGGAGCGCACACAGACAGCTACAACATAACACTACAATAACCAGACTGGGGAGCTCAGGATGAGGAGGCAATTATAAACACCACAGATGAGGGAGCAGATGAGAGGCACCTGGGATCATCCACACAAGGCCTGAAACGAGAGGCACTTGGGGATCATCCACACGAGGGCTGAAACGAGAGGCACCTGGGATCATCCACACGAGGGCTGAAATGAGAGGCACCTGGGATCATCCACACAAGGCCTGAAACGAGAGGCACTTGGGGATCATCCACACGAGGGCTGAAATGAGAGGCACCTGGGATCATCCACACGAGGGCTGAAATGAGAGGCACCTGGGATCATCCACACAAGTCCTGAAACGAGAGGCACCTGGGGATCATCCACATGAGGGCTGAAACGAGAGGCACCTGGGATCATCCACAGGAGGGCTGAAATGAGAGGCACCTGGGATCATTCACACGAGGGCTGAAACGAGAGGCACCTGGGATCATCCACACGAGGGCTGAAACGAGAGGCACCTGGGATCATCCACACGAAGGCTGAAATGAGAGGCACCTGAGATCATCCACACGAGGGCTGAAACGAGAGGCACCTGGGGATCATCCACACGAGGGCTGAAATGAGAGGCACCTGGGATCATTCACACGAGGACTGAAATGAGAGGCACCTGGGGATCATCCACAGGAGGGCTGAAACGAGAGGCACTTGGGGATCATCCACATGAGGGCTGAAACGAGATGCATTGTTAAATGAGGAACAGGTGAGGCTCGTTTGTTGTTTCTAGGTAAATTCCAAAATAAGTTGCATGTAATGCCGCTACATGACACATAACGTGGAGTGCAGACAAGATGGAAGTGGAAGAGCAAGATCTGATGAATGTGGTAGGCAGGGCTCTCAGGTGTCACGCATTGACCATTTCACACACCCTCAGACCCCTAACAGATGTAATCTCACTCCAAACTTTTGATAAAACTTGAGAACCCTGTAATGTGTAGCACATTATACCAAATGGCTGACAATCAAGCACTTACTGTGAACATAAATGAAATGTAAATCAGAATCATAAGCAGATGTCAATCAGCTGCATGCTGTGCTGTGGGAACTCTGGAGTTTGACAGTGTGGACTTTGAATAAAATGTGGTTTTGCTACTACATTTTTATGTTTATGTAGGTAAAATATATGTTCAAATATACAGGTAGAGTTCTGTGTTAACTGAGGTAATAAATCCAATTAATTGGTTTATTACTTTATAAATTAATTATGCCAATTACTTGTTTTTTAACATAAAATATTATAAATGCAATTATTTGGTTTTATTACCTGGTCAAATAATAGAGCCAGCCATTTCTCCATCTATTTTTAAGCTGCTTACCCTGGATATGGTCATAAAGAGGTCTGGAGTCTATCCCAGTCAGTACAGGGCACAAGCTCTGACCAATTTTGTTTCATTTCATATTCTCTACTGTACGACCTTTGGCTTGATTTTTCATTTTATGATTCTGGATTTTCTAGCAACTCCAGTTTCCCTCCCACAGTCCAAAAACATGCTGAGGTTAATTGGAGGTACTGAATTGCCCATAGGTGTGTATGTGTGAGTGAATGGTGTGAGTCTGCCCTGCAATCAGTTGGCACCCCATCCTGGGTTGTTCCCTGCCTTATGCCTGTAGCCTCCGGGGTGAAGCTCTGGACCTCGCGACCCTCAATAGGACAAGCGGTTACAGAAAATGGACGGAAGGAAGAGGGGATGGATTTTCTGGCAGCACTTGGAGCTGATCTGCCTTTGCCCAGCGCCTGACTGTGGCTTTGGATTAGCTTTTAGGATTAATGCAAAATTGCTCCCCCCCCCAACCCTGGAGGGCATGCTGCCCACCTTTTACTGTAAATCATTTATTTTTAAATGCTTTTAAGTTATCTGTCATTTAAACCATTTTGTTTGTTTTATTTGGAGAATCACTCCAAATAAATAAAAAGGCAAAAAAAGAGTAATAAAATAGCAGACTTTCCAAGGGGGGGCTTTCAGCCCTGCCTCTGCGCTGTTTGCATGTCCCCCCTGTGCTGTGTGGGTTTTCTCCTGTGGTCTAAACACATGCAGTTAGACTTCCTGGTATCTCTAAATTGCTCACAGGCTGTGATTTGGCATCTGCATGCCCTGCATTGGGCAGGCATGCTGGCCTTGTGTCTCCTGCAGCCTGGGATAAGCTCCACACAGCCCTGACCTGAATCTGCAAATCTCACTGACTAGAAGGATATATTACTGTGACTTTGTCCTGCTCTTTTCACCCCTAATGTTTTGAGGTCAGTGTTTTTGCACCAGTGGTGTGTACTGCAAAGTGGGGTTACTGGCTTATCGGGGTAATTTGCTGGATTTAAGGTAGTCTGGGCAAAATGTAAGTGAATGAATGTAACGTCCATTTACACTGTGGTACCTTAAATCCGACAGGTTACCCCGATAAGCCAGTAACCCCACTTTGCAGTACACACCACTGGTCTTGAATGGAGCCCCTTTGTATACATTTGTTTCCTGCACTGACTGAACTGTTAATTAATTAGCTTGGACTGAACCGTTAATTAAATTAATCAACACAATTCAAATCATGTTGAACAGAAATTGACGGTTGAGGGTTCGCTATCATTTTAAATTCATGTCTCTTGTTGCTCATGAAATTGTTACTAAATGCTAATTAATCTAAATTAACATTAACAGGACTAATTAGCTATGCTTCATTTGATTAATGAAATACAAGTTATATTAACAGCAAAAATGTTCCTATTGGTTGATCTATTTCGTTTGGTTAGTTAATAAATCAGTTTAAGAATCAAAAATGTTAGCATCGTTCATGCTATAATTTTGTGTCTCCCATAGCATGTAGGACTAAGGAAACACTATCCCGCACTCTTTTTGATGATGTAAATTATGCCATTAATGCAATCAGCAGTTTAATCATGACTAATTAATAATGAACAAAACCAGAACACACTGTCAATGCCAGGTTTTGAAATCCCAGTTTTAGGTCACGTCTCAGCGTGTCTCTGCAAACCGCCTGTCTGCCACAGTGCATCTGTGATATATACCTGCACAAAAACATGACCAACCACGGCAGGAGCGAGGAGCACACAGCTCTCACTCCAGTCAGAGGGCAGGCTATACAGAAGATACGCCATCTCCTGAAGGACACTGCCAGGCTAACCAATTTCAATGTTTATTAACTGAATATTTTCAGTATCTATGTAACATTAGGTTACACATAGAAAAAAACAGTAAGAAAGTATAAAATGATCAAGTGTGAGCTATACTTATGTGTAGGAAGGGGACAGTATCTGAATTGTGTATGTTTCGTGAACAGAAAATTTTGAAATATTTACTCAACCATATATATATATATAACTATGAAATAATATTTGGCGCTTGTCTGCAGGTATTTCCATATAGATTTGTATTTTTTGGTCAACCAAACGTTTAGAAAAAATAGAGGTCAAGTAAACAAAACAGCCCCATTTGGTGGATAATTGGCAAGTTTCAGTTTCTGCTACATTTTCACGTGTCAATAAGGCATATTCAGTGCTCACAGAAAAGCTTGGGACGCTTCATTAGTTCAGTAAGAATATAGCAATGTTATTGGTTTTATAAACAAAAATCATTGCTTTATTCATTTTTATACAAAGATATATATCATATTAAAAACAATAAGTTGTTTTAAGTAAAAAAATTAAGTACTAATATATTGAAACACAAGTTATAGGTCTAAAAGAGCTGTTCTGCATTAAAAAGTTAATTGACGAGCAGCCACAATGGGTGCTTTTTAATTAGTAACACCTTTGCAATGACATAGAACACAATTGCAATTAATAGCAAAATGACAAGAATAGAACTGATTTAGTCAGTCAAAAAATAATGAGAGGAAGATGTGGAGATATATAAAATATTACTTGTTAATGAATTTTTCTTACAGAGCCAGAAAATTTGCCACATTTTTACTAAATTACTGTAAGCAAGCATTCCAAGACTTTCTGTGCGCACTGTAGATATAGGATAGAATTCACTGTTAAGATGATACTGCTGGTAAATGGAGTATCACAAGGTTCTCTGTTATTGCATACTGTCCATTTTACCCTGGCTGTACAATGAGCTGCTGTCTCGGAAACACAGTAGTTCAAGATGTCACAGACAAAACCGAAGTGAATGGGCTTTTGCTTTTCCTGAAAATGGGAACCTGCCAGCTAAAATGCACAGTACTGCAGCTGGGGGGAAACTGGTCCCCATAAGGTAAAAAAAAAAAAGGGTATTCATCACGGGTATTCAACCACAAGGTACTGTAAGGTATACCTGGACGGACGGACACACACACACACACACACACACACACATACTAGAGATGACTCTATATTTTAAACAAATCTGCATTTTTAAATCTTGGTTTAATCCTGATTCTGCTGGCAGAAGACTATACTAAGCAGCAGGATGCTTCAAGGTTCAGCAGGACACAAGAACAAGGTGAAGCAGGAGACACCGGAAACTAGCAGAAACCAGCCAGGTAAAGGGTAGATGGGGTATTCTAATGCTAGAGATGACTGTTAACTTATCTGAAATCAAGTGACCTTCAAAAGGAATGGGAAACATCAAGTGCAGGTGTGAGGTGCACTGCTAGGACAATTTGTATCAGGCTCCTGGAAGCAGGACTGAAGTCTAATACTGTAAAGCAAGGAAGAAGCCCTTCATTAACAGGGAAGAACCAGACTGACAGACATCACTTTAGATCACTGTGTAATAGGAATGATAACAGTAATCAACTCCATCTGTAGCAATGATGCATAAGTAGGAATAAGTGCAAATTCAGTTGCTGATAATTATATGCAGGACTGTAGTTTTCTTATTTTAGAAAAATGGCTAAGATTTAATGTAGCATGTTACAGCATGTGAGTGTTCTAAAGAATGCCAAATAACTACGACATGGTGTTAAACTGTTTAGGTAGAATGAACTATATCTGCTACAGTTATGTGCATGTCTGCTATTCTAAAGTAGTAGGGAAATGTCTCTTTCATGACTGGCACACAGAGTATAATTTATAGAAGGGAAAAGTAACACCTTAGGGGCATGTCGATAAGTAGAAAGGAGTGTCAGGGAAAAGGGAAAAAGTCTTAAATCTTCCTCTGACCTTTGCAGCACATGTTTGTTCCAGGGGCCTGCAATCTGTCCTGTCACAGGCTGTAATGTGGCGACTGATTCTATAAAGGGAGACTTTTCATGCCCTGAAAAGTCCCTTTGATAACTATTCTTGGTGGGATGCCGTGATGGAGCCTAACTTCTGACTGGTGGGAAAGACCACTTTTGCACTGTTTGTAGACCAATGCCAGTGACTGAAGCACTGGGAGTGTCTGGACCGTCATGTCCAGCCTAAGTTACATCAGACCAAAATCCCATGTCTCTTATTTCAAAAGGTGGTATACTGTAATACTTAAGAAACTGCATTTTTAATGCAAAAAATACATTCTAATACATTCCTCTTGGAAAGGAAATGCAATTTTAGCTTCTACATTGATGTGAACTTGAATAGAATCTGCAAAAAAGCCAAAAAAAAGTTCCCTTAAAGAAATACATAATATTCTCTTCCTAAAGGCTAATAATATAAAAGGAAAGCACGTATCTATTTGCAAGCCAATTACTATCATTGCTTCACCAAATCTAAGCCATGTAATAGTCATTCGCAGTAACAAAACCCTCCCATTTATTTTAATCACTGTTCATGTTAAAATATCCATTGCAGATGCTCTCCGAAGGGCAGTCGAATCCATTAACAATCAGACTCCGTAAAGGAGTTAAAAATGAGAATGTTTGTGTGGAGAAGGATGCAGCAAGGCTACTACCAAACACGGTAATTCTGCTTTTGACAGATCAACTTCCAGAGTAAAAACATCAACCAACGAGAGGCAGAGCATCTTGTACCACTTGCCGATGTTTTAATTTGCCTGTAGCTCATCCATCCATCCATCCGTCCATCCATCCATCCATCCGTCCATTCATCCATAATCTTTTATCTAGTTCAGGATCCTATCACAGGAGGTGCAGACTTGACTCCCTGGAAGGTCATTTCTGTGGCTCATGCTTCATGTCCATCAGACAGTCAATGGGTTCTATTCTGCAAAAAAATAACATCATTATTAAATATAAATGGTTATGCAGGGGAGCCGATACAAATATATAATTATAGCGGGGTATTGTTCCTAACATTATTATATATTCCTTATTAACAGCTAAACCGGAAAAACGGCTCTTATGATGGCCGACGACATCAGTGTAGAACTATAAAAGAGAACCACTTCCAAAAGCCTAACAATGACGGGTATTGCTTGTTTTGCACAGTCTGGGGTGTATGTTATCACTGAGATTTCAGTTTAATGAATGTGTTTTCTACAGTTAGAAATAGATGTGTGCTTGTAGCTATTTTTATTACTCTATTTATGGAGTACTCTCCTTGGTTCCTTTTATTTTTCCTTTTTTGATCTGTATCACTGTATGCATGTTTCAAAACTCATTAGCTGTTCACTGTAGTCAGCCAGACAATTAATTGCTAACCAGTACAGACAAACGAAATGTCTTTTCTTTGTATGGTTCTTTGTGTGTAAAGACTGT
>JAODKF010000116.1:8520109-8541453 GCA_026779585.1 Mormyrus proboscirostris
TGACTCAAATGAATTGTTTCACATTAACTTTTTTCAGTATGGTTGATTAAAACCAAACATTGGTCTGGATTTGTACTGAACCTTCCACCTCTGTCTGTAATGGATTACATTTTGAAAGTAACTCCCCCAACATTGAACTTAATACCTTTTGATGGTGACTAGCTCAGCAGCCTAAGACTTACTGCTCAAGCTGGAAGATCAGTGGTTAAAGTCCCAGCCTTTCCGGAACAGTCAAATGTCCATGGGCCCAAGATGGGTTAGGCAAAGAGATGCATTCCAATCTACCTGTGCAAATAAAAGCATTTATTATATTACTAGTAGAACTGGTCGGCAAAACTTTTGATTCTTGTGTAAATACAGGCTATATTTGGTAATATTTAATGTAAAGTTGGCCCAGATAGGACTCTAACCAGTTTCAAATCCAGAAAGCAGATTTGGACCAGTATTGGTACAAAAAGACAGCAAGCCAGATCTGGTTTACGAATCTGAGGTGACTTCTGAATAACATTTCGTCCAGATCAGACTGATCAAAATTTTGCTATGTGGGAAGTTTCTTGGTAGGAGGATTTTTCATAACTGAGGCTCCCAAGGCCTGATCATTGTATGTTACGTTTGATTTATTGTTCACACCTCAATTGTTAGACTATTTTCTAACCATCGATGGCAACGCCTTGGGAAGCCTGAGTGTTCTCCTGCGGCGATATTGCAAATGACATTTCATTTGTGGTGCCTTGTTAGAATGCCGGCGCTGTGCTTGATTCTGTGCCTTTCAGTATCCCCAAGCTCATCTTGGGCGATGACAAAAGAGTTCTGTAGATGCTGACTGGTCACTAGACGTGTCACAAGTGTGCGTGCCTCTGTGAAGCAAGGCCACCATCCAGGGATTTGAATGTCTCCTTGACTGCGATGGTGTTTAGTAGACAGCTCGATGTTCTGCTCTTTGGTCGGCCAGTGTAATTTGCTACAGAGAATGGGGTCTGCTATGGAAGAAAATGAAATTACCTATGAACAGAGTGAATAAAATAAATTATTTGTAACTATACTGGGATGTTGTTTGTTGATTTAAAATAAGACTTGCCCGAAGGTTAATCTGTATGCTCTGGAAACTGAAGGAAACTGAAGTCTCATTTTAAATGAAATCAAATGATCATAAATGCCTGGCCCCATGGTAAAACTGCCTCTGTACCTAATTAAACAACAAAGAAAGTGCATTTCCATCAGAAGCACAAGCCGAACACTGTGAATACTGCCTGCGTTTTGTCCATTTTTCTCATTGTCTGAATCCATGCTCGATACAGTGACACTCATCTGCTCGCCGGGTCAATGTTTTAATTAAAGAAATATTGGGCAGACAGAGCTGGTTCTTTTCTCTGACAGAAATGTGTCAGAGTAATTAATTGCTCCAGATAATGAGTAGTGGTAATTAAAAAAGTATTTGGTAAGGAGTCTTGAGGGAACCTGAGGAAGAAGATACCCTTTTCTTGCCTGTGCCATAATGCATGGCTGTTTTATAGCCATGCTTTCATTCCATTTGTAGAACCTTTATCGTCGTCTGTATGTGTCTCGCATCAAGTAAGTTTCATCAATGTCAGGACAGAATGGTACCAGCACCAGTACCGATCAGGGTCCTACTGAACTACTGAACTTTTGAACTAAACAAAAAAAAAAAAAATCAAAAGATTTTATTTCTTCATATCAAATCAATTTATTTTGCACTGTGAAACATCTGAACTGAAGTTAATTATATTTTAACATGAAATTAATATAACAGTAATACACAGGAACACTGAAAAGGCAGGCATATCGATTTGTGACGGGCTTAATGGTTTTTGGCTGATTTCGTTTTAAGATCGATCCAGACGTAGCATTTTCATTACACAACTAAAAATAAGCACTTCCAAAACAAGCAAGTAAACAGCTCATCAGGTGTATTCCTTGGTCGACCAGCGCTTTTTGGGAACATGTGTGATACTGTTGGAGAACTAGCTGTTATGGAAATAACATGGTTCTCAGCAGATAATTCGATCATTTTTCCATGTTACCATTACCAGCCAAATGCATTTATACTAGCTGAAAAAGATGAAGCGAAATGTAATTATAATAAAATACAAACTTCACTCCTGTCATTCTGTGACAGATGATTGAACATACAAATGAGGTCTAATGCTTTGTCTGTTTTTAATAAATATACCTAAAGAAGTCATGGTTACTATTTGTTTTTCAATTTATTGTACAGTTTAGTGGTTAAATTTGATTTGCTGTCATTTTTGAGGAATAATACAACTTTGGTCAGACTCATTATTGATTCTTCCATCCAATTACACCCTGAAGCTCATTTCAGTTGTTGGTTTTCACCTAATGGCATTGCTAGTTATCAAAACAAACAACAACCTAGGGTGAATCTGCCACAGATGTGCACACAGGCAGATGCAATTGGATTTACAGGCAATGGGGATTGGGAAGCAGGATAAATACCCGAACGACAAACATCTTCCATGGAAGACCCTGTCCAAACCACAATCAGACCATTACTGATACAGTACATGACGATGTCCCTGGTGGAGAGTTACAAACTCACCAACTTATCCCAGTGTCAGTTTCTCTATTCAAAAATAGAAATGTCAGTAGTCTGGAGAGGCAGACTGTTTTGAATGTGACCTACTTTGCTTTCGCGGTCGTCGCTCTAGACCCAGTTTTTAAGGACTGGCATCATTACCCAGCGAACTCTCTTTCTCCTCCACTCTGTGCAGGCATCAAGGTTTGCAATAGATCACCCATTGGGCCCTCATGAGGGAGGAACAGGGAGAGGGGAGACAAATAAGTTGTTTACAATCTAGGTTACTAGTCCAGAATTTGGTTGAGTTTGTAGCAGAAAGAAATGATACATTGTAACCAATGACAAAGCAGATGGAACACAGGGATTGCCTTTCAACTTTGTTTATGTAAACAGTAGACATTTTTAAATAAAAATGTATTCTTATTGAAAAAGCAACACAGTACTGTGTTATGTTAAAGGTTCTAATTAGAGCACTCATTATTGTGGCTCACCAAGGGCCACATCAAGAACGGAGGCCCGTGTCTCAGTTACTAACTCTTTCATTAGTGCTAAATGTCCCTGCAGGGACTCAAGCATGTGGCTACTCAAAATGAAGATTCACTATTTTGTATAGTGCGCAGAACAAAGCTGAAAAACTTAAAAGAAAAGGAAGAGAATCTCAATCTATTTTACATAAGTGTTTATCTAGGGTACACAGGGTAGCCTTCCTTCAGAGGCTACACACACTATGAATCTCAATCTATTTTACATAAGTGTTTATCTAGGGTACACAGGGTAGCCTTCCTTCAGAGGCTACACACACTATTAATGATATCAGTTCACCTGAGCTACGTATCTTTGAACTGTCAGGGGACTGTTGTGGTACCCAAAGGATGCTGCATGTATGCTGTGAGAACATGCAAGACCACGTCCAGATTCAGGACAGAGCGTGCACCTACAAAACTGTTTTGTAAAACCAGTATTGGGCCAGTGTGAGATTGCAGCTTAATAAACAGCTGGCTCCCTCAAGAGCCAATACAGTATGTTTGTTGTCCCTATAACGTCAGTTTCTTTATGAAAATCACGCCACGAATGATGTGTCTCAGTAAATTAAAAGCTTAATAACATGTACTGTGAGCTTCATCAGCGATAAGCCCCCAAACGACAGCTATGCACCCTATTCCCCATCTTTCTTGAAAAAAGATGCATCGTTTGAAAACCTCATCGCATTTCCTGAGCAAATCGTATACATACTGGAAATAGAGCAATTGAGTGTGCAGCACATAATCCCTTATGATGGTAAATGGGATGTACTTCTGTGTTCCATTCTGCCTCGGCTCTTATCAGAGGGGAATATGCATCTTTGCATTGCATCTCTATTCCATACTAGATACATTTATTAGAGCTGATGAAAACTAGAGTTCAGTTCGCTGGTCTCTCTATTTAGACAGATCACATTGGTCCTTTTTTCAGTCTAAAACATTAGATGTAACTGAACGATCAAAGCTGAATATTATGCAACACAAATGGAAGTATTTTGTATCCTTGAGAAGCATTTCAAGCACATATGGAAAACAGCTTGCTCTTAATGCCCCTTTGAGCAATGCATAGGTATATTTTCATACACTGGTAAAGACGTCTTTATATACTGAAAACAGCTCTGTATAGTATTGAAGGGACAGATTAGCTTTTTAATTGTTACAAAATTTTACATTAATTTACTTAGTGATGGATACATTTGCTCCATTTCGACGTTATAGTATGAAGCTGCCAGTGGCTTTAAATAAATCACATGTAATATATTAAAATGCCATAACCTGGCACTAAAATGCTGTCATTATCAAGATGCATCCCATTATTATTAATATTATTATTATCATTATTATTAGTAGTAGCAGTCGTAGTCGTACTAGTAGTACGTAATGAGTAATGTAAATGAAATTATATTCCATTTAAATGTGAACTGTCCAGTGGAAACACAGATTGACAAGAAAATTTATTTGAACTTGTAAGCACCTATTATTCGGTATTATTCATGCATCAATATCTATGTCTTCACTAACCTTTCATGATTTCTGACTGATTTCTGACTGAGACGTGCAGTATTGTACAAGTAAAAAAATAAGATGTGGGGGGTGTGATTTTGGATGAACTGGGTGATAAACGTGCTCGACGGGGCAGGAAGATAGAGATGTTATGAGGGATGTGTATAAACAATAACTTAATACATGCAGGACATAATTAACATTTTTTTAAAAAGAAATATAAAGCGTTTTCTTGTTCTTCCCCATCAGTGTTCTTCTGATTATATGTGGTTTCAATTCTGGTAAAAACAAAATGGTATTTCCCTAACTTTTCATTTGCTCATCTGGGTCCTCCAATCACACAATAGCACAACAAACCCATGAGATCTTTTTCTTTAGAATAAACCTGGTACCTGGGATGATGGCTCAGTAATCACAAAACAAAACCAATTCACTTCATCCCAAGAGGGAATCCAGGAACCTTGCAGCCAAATAAATAGGTTTAATTTCGTGTCTTGAGACAGTGGAATATGATAAATTGATACACAGTTTCTCTCTGGCCCAAAAAGTGTTGGGCACTATTAAAGTCACTTAGCAAACTTGATGCACTGCACTGGGGAACCAAATGGACAGCAGTTGTATACATCCATCAGAAGAGTTCTAATAACCCAGTTATTATTTTTTATTAAATTCTGACCCATAGGTACAATATATTATAGCAAAGCAGCATATAATAATAGGTGGTCTTAAAAAATGGCACACTGTAAATGCCCAAAGGATTCCTTTCATGATGGAGTCTTGCAAAGAACACGGGCTGACCGAGAGTGACCGGGAGTGGGAATCGGCTATGAGAGCCGCGGTTACTCTGGGGGAAGGCCTGCACCATGGCGCCCGCCGTAAGGCCTGACTCCTAGTGTTTCAGTATGTTCTGTCTCCCAGCGTCTCTCTGGAAGCTGTTCTGACAGAATCAGTAGCACAGAAGGACTGCTGAGGGTCTCCTGAGGGGATGGGGCACCACACGTACTCAGAGCAAGTAGGCCAGGCAAAACAAGGAGGAGAAACTTGGAAAATGCCTTCCTATGTCGGTCACTAGAAACCCCCCCCCCCCAACTCAACTCAGTTTTCACACACACCACAGCGTGTCTCTAATCTGTGTTCATTTGTGTAAAGTCAAGGGGAAAATACTAGGGGGGTTTGGGCTGCAGCACAAAGCAGCAGAATAAATGCAGGACCCAAGAGACAAGTAGAGTGCAAATGGTGCCTGCTTTCCAGCCTGTGAGATGCCTGATGTCTACCCTATGGGAGTGCTTACCACAACAGAGACATCAGAGAAAAGCCCAGCGTGGTACAGCACAGGACCCTCCCCCTGTAAGCTTCCCCTCCCTCCCCCTCTGTATCACCTCTACATTCTCGTGTTTTTTTAACCAGGCGTCTCTGATTATCCAGGCCACAAAGTTTCCCACTTTGTAATCCTTCTCTCATCAGCACCAGTGAAATACTAATAAAACAATAAATAGAAAAATAGTAAATTACGAAAGATGAACAAATAATAATGGCAATAAATGTTCCATCGCTCCTTTGACTCTCCTGGCCTGTATTTGTATTCCCATGTAAATCATGTTTGATTGGGACTTGTGGTCTCCAATACACAGGAATTATGCCATTAGTGGGCATAACAAAATTAAAAGTTTTGTTTGCTGTTGCACAGTATTGTATTTCACAATGGAAGAACCAAGGTCAATCAGGATGGTCAGCAGGAAATAACCCAGGTCAACGGCATGTGACTGATCTGCCTAGCCACACCTGTGACTAAGGCATTCCTGAACATTTGTACCACAGCTGATGGGGAATTTGGCGACAGGGAGGGGTTCAGTCCTACACAGATGTCATGTCCTATGTTTTCAGCAACATATCCGTACTTGGTCTAACACAGAAAGGCAGCTTTTGTTTTATCAACTACTGTCTCTACAGTGTTGCTATAATTTATTAGGAAAACAAAATGTTCCCAAACTGCTGATAATGACTGTAACCAGCATTAGCCATAGCAAACTGTCTTGTCTAGTTTTAAAGTTATTAACCCATTCATGTATTGTCCCATTGCACATTATAGATACATTTGAATATTCAGAAATTAATTAAAAATTCACACGTAAAGCAATCTGGGAAACAAAGGGTTGTGCAACAATCGCCATGAGCCCAAAATGCTAAACCACCATGTCATTACAGCTAAAAGGACCTGTTATATTAACTATTAACACGTTTTGGCACAAATCACAAAATGGTTTGAAGTGTAAAAATAATTAGTGTGCATCGATGTTTGTGTACCGGATGTCACAATTCTGGCATTAAAAACACCCCACCTTACTTCCATTAAAAGTTATTAATGCCAGAAAACTGAATATCGAATATGAGGCTAACTTAACTGTAGTCTTAATTAATCCCGCCTTGCAAAGTCCTTACACGATTCTGAACCTTTTCGTATAGTTTTGAATGACTTTATTCTTGAAACACTGCAGGTTTTTTTTCTCAAAATTTTATGACTTTATTCTCAAATTATTCTGACATTATTTTAGCAAATTACGACTTTATTCTCGAAAGGTACGACATTTTTTCTCATAACATTGATTTTATTTTCACATTATTATCAAATTATTATGACTTTAGCAAATTACAAATTTAATCTAGAAAGTTTTGATTAACAGTGTCCCTAAAACTCCATTATAGTACTGAACATATACCAATGTACTGGTAAATCCTCATAGCAGAACAGCTATACTCATTGCGCTTTTTGAATAAAAAGAATTTAACCCCCTTTTATCTATTTTTCACCCCTCCCCCTTTTAACTAGAATTAAAGGAAGTAACAACATCTTGCAAAAGAAAGAAATTATGCTGAGTGTTGTAACCATCTCTGTTACTGTGGTGTGTTTAAAGTATTTAGCCCCAGAAACAGTTTCACACCATGTGTTACATCCAACTAAATAAGTAGATAGGGCACATTCTGAGAATATTACCCGCATTTTTAGGGAATCGGGTACAGACGGAAAAAAACTTGAATACTTGGTTTTGTGATCTAGAAAGAGTTATACTGCAAGTATTACTATAAGGAAATCTATAAGGAAAATCACAAACTGTGGATGTGGAACAACTTTTGGTAACACTTTACTTAGCTGTCATCTATAATGCATTATAGACACCCTAATGATGCATTATAATGGTTAGTATAATCAATAAAACATTACAGCATCTTCTATTTACAGTCAGAATGAATTATATTGTTGATTATAATACTCCATAAGCTTCAATGAGACTCGTCTATAACTTCTGGGCAGATTTAATTAATTTTCTAATATACTTTTTGGAGAAATCTAACAAATATGAAATGGCTGAGGTGCCTCTAAGGAGAGGTTCGGGAACCAAAGTGGTCATCTAGCTATACAACAAGATATCAGTACAGTAGGTTTCTGAGGAACAGAAGAAACTCTTGTTTGGTTTTTATTGTGTTGCTCTTAATTTACACATGTTCTAATGTAATATTGTGTTTGTGTGTGTTGTTTCTGAGCAAATATATACTTACTTTTTTTACATTAAACAAGAACACTATGGGATTCAAACATTCCATACGCCAAGAATTACAGAATATCCTGTGTGGGAATTCAAACACCAAGAGACAGTTTGTGACTGTGTATTACACTATGGGGAAAAAAAATAAATTCTGCCCCTTTAAGTCTAAGTCACTGGACAAATCATATTGGTCATATTATTACTGAAATTTAATATACTGTATAGCTTGAAACCACAACCAACAGGTAACAGATGTGGACCAGTAAGTAGAAATCAAATTTGAAAATGTTCCACGTTAATAAAATGCTGATAATGTTAAGGAAGAAACTCAATTTAAGATATTGCTGGTTCCTGTCTTTACCTAGTCAGATTCTTATTTTGAATTGATTTGTTTAAAACAAATAAACATCATTCTGTTATTACCTTCTCTTGTATTATTTCTGCTATATTTTATAGACATGGTAAAATTAATCTGATTTCTAATGTTCTATGCACACAAATAATATACTACTAGCTCCCAGTCGACACAATTTAATACCAGTCACATCAATCCCCTTTTCTGTCTGGTAGTTAATACTTTGTCCTTAACATAATATTTCCAAATGATCCAATGTAGTACAGAAAATAACAATTTCTTGCTCTCAGGAAAAGGGACTTTACACCCCGTCTTGTGGAGGGTGGTGGGCAAACGTGAATGGGCTTATATTAATAAGCACTAATTAGGTGGCACCTTGGCACCTTTGCCTCACACCTCTACAGTTGGTAGTTGAAATTCTGCCCATGCCGTTTGTGTTTGTAAGTTCGTGTCATGGAGGTTTCCTAAGGGCAACCGGGTTCCTCTTACGGTCCAAAAACGTGCCGTTAGGCCAAGCAGCAGTTTTAAATTGCCAATTGTTTGGTTACAGCCTGTGATGATGTACAATCTTATTCAGGGTCTTCTTTAACCTTATGGTGTATGCTGCCTGCAATTTACATGCTTGTGACATTATTCACATTTTTTTTAATGTGTATATGTATTCATTTTGTTGTAGCGTTCATCTAATTTCTTTTTAATCTATATTTGTGTATATTATTTTAAGCTCTTTTGCCATCTGACATTGCTTGCATCTGTTAAAGATATTGACTTTACTTGTCACTGTAAACTTGAACTAAAGATTTAAGTGCAATCAAGTTCCATGCACCAATCGCTCCATCCATCCATTTTCTGACCCCTTATAAAGCACAGGGTCACAGTTGGCGTAGAGCCTATTTTAGGGAGCACAAAGCACAGAGGCGGCTGCTCCATAGAAGCTGACGAGTTAGTGCTACCACACTTTTTGAGAGTAAACTATGAAGCAAGTAACATTAAAAAAACCTCATTAAAATTCTACTGTCACGTAAAAACGCATTTTCTCTCCGCTTTGGACAACATACCTATTGTTATATTGTAAAATGTATCATCTTCATACCTCCTCAATTTTTTAAGCTACCAACGGCCCATGACAAAGGTCTGGGGGGGTGGGGGAGGGGGTTGCACAAGGATTATCATTTTATTAAATGGTCTTAGTTTTCAGGCAAGCCTGTGCATTGTAGCACCACTGGCTGTCAATCTGTTTTAACAGTTTGCTTTATTGCCATGACGATGAGTGGTGATAAAGACATGTAGTATATATACTGTAGTATAGTATTTAAACACTGTGCCAAATATTGTGCCCAGGGTGATGCAAAAACAAAGGCCGTTTCTAGTACATAAAAGGGGGATGCAATGAAACTAAATTACACAATATTGTTTGTGCTATGGGGCTTAAAGGATATAGATTTTTATGCTACTAAGGGCAACATTGGTGCAATGAATTAAGGTGTTCCTTATTAAAATAATTATGTTGTTTGTTTTATGCACCATGGTTTCATTTAACAGTAAACGGTCAAGAATCATATTGACTAATCTGTGATTTATGTTGCTTGTAATTTGCGAAATAAAGTTTATGTTAGTTTGGTCAGTTTGATTAAAAAGTTAATAGTTTTTAGCTTGCAACTTGAAACAAAGTGCAACTTTATGAAGACTTTGTTGTTGCAATTTCTGTAGATCAGAATACATTTTCTGAAAATAGCACCCTGCTCCTGACCTCTGACCTCGCAATGCAATGAGAGGTCTATATAACATGAGGTTATAGCAGAGCAGACTGGTAAATTTCAGCTACTGGAAAGTTGAATGGCCCAGAATGGAAAAAGCTCAGATTGCATTACATGCGAAAGGTCAGTCCTGGTCACAATGCAAGCTCATCGTCTACTTCCTGATATGGCGCATTATTCACTGCAACAGTAACATGCCAAAAAGCTCTTCTTTAACTGACCCCAAGGAATCTTAGTTTTTTTACAGTTCCACGTTTAAATTTGTGGACCATCTTTTTCTCTAAACTTTCCTGAACTGGATCAGAAATCATGTCATGCATCTGTGCCAGTGTCTGCATGTAATTTAGTTGTATTTTGCAGTTTTTTCTTTATTTTGCATAAGTAGAATTTTCAAATGAATTTTTCTGTGCTATGTTTTAAATCCTCCATACCAACACTGCATTTATTTGTAGAATTTTAAGCATTTCACACAAAATTCCACAATTAAAACAATTTATGCAACTTTTCTATACAATTTTCTATGAATGGTCCAGTTTTGCAGTGAGTAGGTCTACAAAATGAATTGCATTGTTTTTCATTTCATTGCATTCACATGTGTATAGCGCCATTTTAACATGCAAAATACTCCAGCCAACAGTCATAAACTGCCAATTAGAAGTTTTGCATGAATTGCAATGATCTAGCATTGAAGAGTCAAAAAAAAATAAAACAGTTTATTTACATACGCAGGAAGCCAGGAATCGGGGAACACGGGGTTTGATCAAACGAAACGGCAAGCAGTAACACATTGACAATACAATGACCGGACTCGGGAAACAAACTGAAATGCAAACTAAATACAAAGGACTAATGACAACAAGCAGGAACAGCTGGTGAACACGGGGATTCCACATGAGGTTGATGAGGGGGCGTGGCACATGAGTGGCGCGGACGATCGAGGCATGACATTTCGAGATTTTTAACAGTATCTCAAGTGTTGAGAAAAACTGTAGACATCTTGTGAAAGTCAATTATTAAAAAATAATATATAAAATAATTTGTTTTATTTTCAAATGCTAATTTGAATATGAAAAGAATTATCAGTAATTTTTTTCCAACTTGCATTTTCCATTTATCCGCTTAAATTCAATGGGAGTATAATCTTGCCATTCTCTTTGTGTTTGCCTGCCTCAGGTTTTATCAAAGGAAATATCAGATGCCATCAGAGTGCTTCTCATTAACTGTAGATGCATAAAAAGGGCCCCTGCTGGAGGTGTTCAGGCCCCTGTGTATTCACATGACCCAATGGGAATACATCTGTCTTTCCAACTTTTTAGAGCATTACCTGCATAAAAGAAACTAGACACATAAAAACACTCTCACCCACCCACACACGCTCTCATACACCCACCCACACAAAAACAACAACATTCCGAATTCTGTAATGTTTGATACAAGTACACATCATTATATTTCATTGTTAGTGTTATTTTCATGTTTCATGTTCAGAAAATGAAAAGAAAAACAAACACATATGCAATGACAGTATATTGTGAGGCTGCACAGAAGATAATGTCATGCTTTTTTTGGTAAGAAATTCATTTCCTGTTGATGAACATACTCTTTTTTTATGGGGTTCTATATCAGTTGGTTTTTTAATCTCTGCAGAAATTTCAACAAGAGAAGTATTTGTAATTTCATGTAGCTATGAAAACTTTATAATAAAACGTTGAATCACTATTACATGCACTATTCATTGCTATGTGTGGATGAAATGGGAAATTTAAAGATTTAATCTGTTTCGCCCTATTTTTCGATTAAAATTCTTATTTTTTTACTTCAGGATGTTAATAAAACAAGTGCATTACCTTTTGAGATTAAAGTATCTTGGTAAAGCTATTGTATTTAAAAACAAGCGAGGGTTATCACTATCCATTGCAAGGATGCAAGGTTCAGGAAGCACAGGCCAGAACAACTAGAACAGAGGGTCACTGTACATCATGGCATCATGGCAATCACAGTTATACTTGTTGTAGATGGAAGCCAGAGCATTCAGAGGAATGGTGTACAAGCATGCTTTTAAGATACAAACAGAATACCTATAGAGCCAATGTTAATTGTAATTGTAATTGTCATTTTTTATTTCTTTAGTTTTTTATGAACTGTGCTGGCTGCTACTGTATCTTCTTGTGGTGGCCAATGTCATCGTTACTGGCTGCTTCACAGTACTGTATGTACAGTTAAAGGTGGTGTGACCTAGGAATCTTTCAGATCCTCACTGTGAAAGGTCAACTAATCACATAAAGAAGTATGGACAGGCTTAGGGGATCCTGCAGCTGACCTGCAAGGAGCTTAATGAACCACTAAAGATGGTTTGACCTCGTAACATATAACTGAACAGAATAGCCTGTTTTCAGGTGACCTCAAACAGCTTCTTCACCTTTTTATTGCGAGACCTTTTTGGTGGTAAGTTAGCACTCTGTTGTACTTTATATAAATGTCATGTAAATCTACATTTATTAGTTTTCCTCAAGTTGATACATGACTTACATATAGTAGTTTACATCTTGGACACTCTAAACTAACCCCTGTCCAAAGAAGTTTTGTCCTTTACAGGTTGCCCTTGCGTCAGTCTGTGCCTGTTGTGAGCCCCTTTGAAAAATAATTTGCTGCTTATTTAATGAACTGTTTAAAGAATAAGTGGATGTGGTTTCGTGTTTGGCTCTCCTTCTTCTTCTTGTCCTCTATGATAGATGTATCGCATAAACATTTCGCTTCTCACCTTTCCTTTAATACCACTTCCTTTTAAATGCTTTGCATACCCCTTTCCAAATCCAAGCCGTCAACAAAACAAGTTCCCTTATAGTGATTCTTCCTACCCCAGGCAGAATAAGGGGGCAAGGATGAAGCACACTCTGGATGGGATTGGGATGCCAGTCTGTCACCAGGCACATAGTCCCACCACAGTTGTGGTACTAGTCTTGAGACTAGATATGAATGGACTAAGCCTAGATATGCACCTGGCTGAACTTCACTCTGTCTTGACTCAGACTTGAATACATAGTGTATGTCTGCACTGATGTTGTCTGCCCTTCCTCCACTCTCTTATATTAGCTTCAATAGTTTTCAGCTTTGTGCATCCACACAGTTAACTCACGTCCTCACCATATCTGCCAAGTCAGCAATTATTCGTTTCACATACAGTATATACACCTAAGTAGCTTCTTTGCGAGACATCCAGTAAACTTGAAGCACACCGCGAAATACAAATCATTGTTGACTTCCAACTTCTGCTGACATCTGGAGATAAAACATAAAGTGCATAATGCTAGAGTACTCAGTTTCTTGAGAGGCAAGCATCCAGTCTTAGCTAGTGATAACCTAACATCTAGTGATAGTCTAAAATCTCTGTCAAATGTTCCCCACAATGTAATAAAAACTTGTTATTTTGATGTTGTGGGGACCATTTTTCTGTCTCCACAAAGATCTGTGAATGCAACCAAAAAACTAAAAATGCCAAAAGCCTTGTATTTTGTTTGGTTGCCAATGGTTACAGTTAGGGAAGGGTAGGTGTTAAGGTCGTCATGTTGGGATCAGAGTTTTCCCTATAGAAATGAATGGAGAGTCCCCACAAAGATATAATTACAAACCTGTGTGTGTGCCTGTCTGTCTATCAGTATTATTATTCCTACATACCATTCTGCTGCTTCCATTATTGCCCATTCAAAACTCTCCATGTTTACTGTTACGTTGCATGTCAGTGTGCTGTCTCCCTGCACTTGTCCTGTCTTTCCATGCACTTTATGTATATATGTAACATCACAGTCAAGGAACATCATTCCCCATCACTGTATGCAGTGTACTGAATATGGTTGGTGTGACTTGACAGGACCTGAAATTACTTATTGCTGTATGACACATATCCTTTAACTGTGGGTATGAAATATGGGAAATTATGCAATTGCATTTTGTCTCTCCATATTTGCCTTTAAACCTTAACATCGAAATGTCTTCATCATATCAAAGAATGCAGATTATGAGGTGCATTTACAGAAATGAACAAATTTGTCGATATCCTTCCACAAAAAAAAAACACAAACAACTGTATCTGAAATAACTTGAAAGTGAAAAAAGTTTAATATCATTCCTTATTGTTTATTCCGTATTTAACACAAATCAGACTTTGCTTTCGATTACTGATTCAGGTGAATATTTTACATAATTAAACAAATGAAAATGGCACGGACAAAAGTGATAGTACCTTTAATTTAATATTTTGTGGCACCACTTTCCGGAGCAATCACTGCCAACAAGCAAGCTTTGTACTTCACAATGAGATGCCTGCATTTGCCAGCAGGTAATCTGGCCCAATCTTCCTGAGCAAACTGCTCAAGCTGTCTCAGGTTTGAAGGGTGGAATCTCCACACTGCAATTTCCAGATCTTTCCATTGATGTACAATAGGATTAAGATCTGGGATCATGAGGGCTATTTAAGAATAGTTTTATGTTTTTTTTCTCAGCCAATCTTAAGTGCTTTTAGCTGACTGTTTTGGGTCATTGTCCTGTTGGAGGACCCATGACCTGCGACTGAGGCTGAGCTTTCTGACACTGGGCAGTATGTTTCACTCCAGGATGCCTTGGTATCCTGGAAGCTTTTAAAGCTTCATTTTTCCTTCTGTAAACATAGAGCTGACGTGATTGGCCAGAAAGCTCCAGTTTTATCTCATCAGTCCAAAGGACATTCTCCCAGAAACCTTGAGACTTGTCAACATGCATTTTGGTGAATTCCAATTTGGCTTTTTTTTTATTCTGTCAATAGTGGAGTCCTCCCTCCTGGGTCTTCTTGCATGGAGCCCATTATTGTTCAAAATGCAATGGATGGTGCGATCAGAAAGTGACCTACCTTGACCTTGGAGCTCAGCTTGAATGGTTTTAGATGGTTTCCTCTGCTCTTTCTTTACCATCATCATTCTGCTCATCATGGTTGCATTTCCTCTTGCGTCCATGTCCTGGGAGGTTGGCTACAGTCCCATGAACTTTATACTTCTTTATAATATTGGCAGCTGTGGTCACAGGAACATGAAGCTGCTTGGAGATGGTTTTATAGCCTTTAACATGGTTATCTATAATCTTCTTTCTGATCTCCTCAGACAGCTCTCTCTTTTTCTTTCTCTGGTCCATGTTCAGTGTGATGCACACAATGATACCAAACAACACAGCAGCATGTTCTGTCCCTTTAAATAGGCTGAATGGCTGATGAAAAGCTTGAAGGCACCTGTGATGCTAATTAAGGTTAAACGTTTAGTTTGAAACATGACTGATGCAAGGATAAATAGAACCAAAAAATCTGTCCATACTATTGTAGCATATCTTTGTAAAATAAACCACAAATAATTTCTTTTCACGATTTAGTGTGTGTTCTCTCACACACTAAAGGCATGCAGGTATACATTAGACTATTGCTTTTAATAAAATCACTTTTCAGGAGAAATGAAGCTTTGATTCAATGAGCTGAAAGGGTACCAACAAATTTGGCCACATCATTATATATGTAATTTAAATATTATTATAATTTAATATATGTTTTAAAATTGCAATATATATTTTCATTTGAAAAAGGCCAAACTGTATCCATTATGAAAAGAATAATGCCAAAAACTACAGTATCACAATAAATGGAGTCCACACATATCTCATGGGGCATAGCATCATCCACCATTCAAGCATTTCAGCTCAGCTGGGTTTCATTAAGCAGAGTTTATGAGTGGTTGGAGATTAGTCACCATGGAAACCAAAAAACTAGCAAATTTATGCTCTACACCATTGTCCTTCTAATTGCCAACTTTTAGTAAAGTAAATTAAGTAGAGCTGGTAAAGTGCAAAATCAACGCGATGCTTTAGATACAAGCATCTGTTAAATAGCTGCATAACAATATTCTTTAGGATAACACTCATGAATCACTGGGAAGAATGCAAAGACGTGTTGGCTGCTCCATCGGTGTGAGCTGTGAAGAGGGCATGATGTCCTCATTTGCAGGCTGCTGTTACGTACCTGGCAGTGATTGAGACACAGGTTATTCAGTCGTCAAAGATACACAGGAGGTCACCTGCTACCGGCCCCATCCTGTAACGGCATCACAATATAAAGAATCTAGATGAGTATTTATCTACTGCAATACAGCCCTCCACAATGAAACAATTTAGTTTAGATTGTGTTAAATAAAGGGCAGTATTGTCCTTGCTGGCAAAAAAAAAAACATGACTATTTTCTTCTTTAATACAACACTCCAAGTTTGGCCCAGGAAGCAAATGTCTACTACTGTATGACCAACTATAACAGGTAAATTTTACATGACATTACATGCATCACAATAACACCACACCACATAGTGTATTTTAGTCCGCGTTCCAGTACGTTTCCCCAGTCTCGTCATTGATTTGATCCCCATATTGTGCTTCGTTTTGTTGTTTTTCCCGAAAAAATCTGTATTCCCTGATTCTCCGGTCCGTGCTCACAGTACTGCATTACAGCCCGACGAGTTACAATGTCTCCACCTTCAAGAAAAGCCTTAAAACCCATTTGTGCCAGAAGTACAGCTACTGGCCTGATTCCAGTACATTGTAACCTGTCGGGCTGTAATGCCGTACCGTGAGAATATGATGGCCGTGTGGTGTGGCAGCTTATTCTACCATCATGGAACCACAGACTTATGCGGTGGAGGGAAAAACGAACATGCAGGTCTAAAGGTATGTTGTCTGTATAATCCTCTATAATCCATTAGATAAAATTTCTGGTCAAAATCAAATGCTGCATTCCACCATAGAAAGTATTGGTCACAGTTCTTGGTGGCAATGTTACGGTTTGCCTGCTTGCTGCATGCTGTATCATCACTGAAGGAACCATGAGTTTTACTGTGTTCCAGAATTTGACAGGAGAATATGTGCTGCTAGACAGGAAAGCAAAAGAAAATTGAAATCTCATGAAACATGCAAGTGCACAAGAAACAATCAGAGCATCAGTCTGGAGGTAAAAACAGCACTGAGATGTTGCGTTGTTTGCTGAATATTCTCATTTTAATTCATGTATCTCAACATTGTTAAAACATTTTGCTATGTGAGATTGCAGTGTGGTATTTCTCCAAAGAAATGTACATTATCTCTGTACCACATAATACACCATATCATATTTATGCAGTGTTTGTAGCAGGTGGGAAGAAATAATCTATAGAAAAATGCATGTGTGAAAATGGAAGCGTGTGGGTGATACAGGGAAGAAAAAAAAGTACGTGGATAGGTCTCCCCTGCTCACATGTAAGTAACTGTATTGAGTTTAAAGCAAGTTTGTTGTGGCAGAGGAGAGATTTTGGATGGGATTGTGGTGGTTCTCATAGATTCACAAGACTGACATAAGTTATTTAATTCAATTCAGTTCAATTCAATTTATTTTTATATAGCGCCTTTCAAAGTGCTTTGCATGGATGTGTTGTGATACATAACCATCATTAGAGAGAGATGCAGAATGGGAAAAAAAGAAGGGAAGAACGTAAATGAAGAAAGGCAGAAGACAACGGAGAGAAAACAAAAGTAAGGAGAAAAAAAACCTCTGGGGGTCCAAGGTCAACTGGCTGCCCGACCCCCCCTGGGCAGACTAACATTACCGAAAACAGAACAGAGTAGAATTCCTTGCTAAAGGGTCGGTACAGTATAGGCGATGATTGAGAATCAAGAGAAAGTCCATCAAACAGTCCATTATCCATGTTGGCCTCGGAGGGGTGGCCAAGGTCTTCTCTCCACGTTGGGCTGTGCTGGGTGGCACTGAAGGCTACACCCACGTTGATGTAGTTCGTTTGGCCCATTTGTGATGTCACCTCTCCATGGGACTGAACCAGGACTTCAGCTCAGATGATGCCCACCCCAGACAGCATCCGGACATGTGGGAAGGCAGAGAGAATGGAAGGTCAGAACATGCATTGACACATAAATGGACATAGCAGATTAAAATGACATGTACAGCACCAGCAGCCATAGGTATGTTGTGTTAGGTGGTGGGTAACCTAAACTGAAGTAATGGCTCTTTAGTCGAGATTTAAAGACCGAGACCGAATCAGCATCCAGAACATTAGCTGGTAAACCATTCCAGAATATAGGGGCTCCGTAGCAGAATGCTTTACTGCCCAGTCTCACTTTATTTATATGTGGAATGACAAGGGAACCTGCATTCTGTGATCTGAGTGAACGATATGGCTTGTAAATGAAGTCATTCTGTCCGGTAGGCAGGAGCTAGACCATTAAGTGCCTTATATTTAAGTAGGAGGACTTTGAAGTCAGTCCTCAACCTAACAGGAAGCCAATGCAGGGAACTAAGAACAGGGGTTATGTGTTCAAAATTCTTGCTCCTCGTGACAATTAGAGCTGCTGCATTTTGAATACACTGCAAGGTATTTAGTGTGCAGCGTGTGCTCCCAGATAACAGAGCATTATCGTAGTCTAATCTACTGTATACAAAGGCATGTATCAATTTCTCTGTGTCTTGAATAGTAAGAAATCATCGCAGTTTGGTAATTTGCCGTAGCTGTATGAAGCATGCCTTTGATTCTGCACTTACATGTGATTTGAATGAGAGGCTTGTATCTAAGATGGCACCCAGGTTACAGGCTGAGCTACTGAGGGAAAAGTTTAGCCCTTTGGAGTGGCGTGCAGAGGTTATAACATTCCTATCTGCAGACCTGCCTCCAAACAACAGCACCTCGGTTTTCTGAGCATTTAGTGATAAGAAGTTCTCCGCCATCCAAGCTTTGACTTTGTTAAAGCAATTAGCTAAGATGACAATAGATGCAGTGTCATTAGGTGTAACCGAAATGTATATTTGGGTGTCATCGGCATAGGAGTGATAGTTAACATCATGTTTTCTCATTATGTTTCCTAATGGCAGCATGTAGAGAGAAAACAGTAAAGGACCAAGCACTGATCCCTGTGGTACTCCATATCTGACCGGTGACATTGACGATGGAGTACAAGTATCTGACACTTACTGATAATGATTAGTCAAGTGTGATTTAAACCACTTCAACACCGTCCCACACAACCCAACCTCAAATTTAAGTGTCAAGTGTCCTAAGCGGAAACCCGACTGGAAACAATCCAGTATGTTGTGTATCTTCAAGTATGAGTGAAGTTGAGCAGCAACTATCTTCTCCTGACCTTTTGACAAAAATGGTACGTTATAGAGATAGGTCTGTAATTGCTGAGCTCCTGTGGATACAAACTTGGCTTCTTCACTAGTGGCCTGATTACTGCTAATATAAGTTGGTTAGGAACATTGCCTGATAACAGGGATGCATTCATTATGGCTGTTATAGGTCTTTCCAGAACTCCCAGGGAATCTTTAGAAGCTTAATGGGGATTGGGTCCAGTGGACAAGTGGTTGGTTTGATCTCAATTATAATAGTTTTTAGCTCTTGTTCATTAAGTAATTCAAAATCATTATGGGTTTGCAATGAAATTAATTATGAGCCATTTGAACATGTTTGAAGTCTAATGTTTGTAATTTTTTCATTAAAGAAGTTAATAAAACATTAGCTACTGAAAGGACTCAGTAGCAGAGGTTCAGTCTTATTTGTTAGATGAGCTGTTGTTTTACAGTTTTTCTCAATTGCTTTGGTGCATTTCTTGTAACATAATTCCATCCACATCACAGTGGATATTCTCTCTAGCAATACAGCACGGAAAATACCTTCTTGAATAATAGATCCATCCTCTGCAGGAGTCCATATTTATCTGATCACATGCTGCATTGATGACATCCAACAAGCTCAACTGGGTGTGGGGCTGATAATCATAAACCTTCCACCACCAAGTAGAAAAAAAAATCCTCAATTGGATTACATACTGTAAGGGGTAATAGGGATGGAGACATTCCCACTCTCTGACGGTGTGTGAGCGATGGAAACTCACATTATTCCAAATCATCACATATTTTGGGAGATCATTCTTGATTAGACCCCTCTCGTTTTCAGGTATAGGACCTCTGTACAGGGTGTCTAAAAAGGTCAACAGTTGTAGTGTGTTGTACGGGCCAACAAGGAGAATATGAGTAAGCATGTTGTCAGAGATGGCTGCACACATGGTGATATTCCCTCCCCGATGGCCTGGAATATCAACAGTAGCTTTCTGACTAATGAGATTCCTTACACAGCTTCTTACCAACAGAAAAAATGTAATAAATATAGTACATACTGAACAGTAAAATGTTATTTTGTTTACAGTATTTTGGACAACGTATTTCATCAAATAGATGCAAACCAGTTAGAATTTTAATTACTGTATTGTACTATGTAGAAATATAGCTAAAGTTGTACTGTTTACTGTAAATTACAGTATGCAAATAAATATTTTACCTGAACATACAGTATTGGTAACACAACTCCTTTACTCTGTCATGATTTCTTTCAAATGGGACCCAGTAGATCTGTTTCATGCTCATTTGATGTCTTTTCAGCATTCTGTCAATTGTTGAGACACTCACAGATGGGATGTTCTCAAGCACATTGTCTTCAGTCACAGCTCTCTGTATCTCCTGTACTTGAATGGCATTATTTGCAACCACCATGGCTCAAATGGCATCCTCTTGTTGAATAGTAAAAAGGTGCTTTCGACCACCCCTGAGGTAATCTTACAGTCCTATTTTGGAGAAAATACATACAGTAAATATACTAGTGTACAATACAGCATCAACTACGTAATGAAAATAAACAGAAAGTATACAGAAATATAGAGTTACTGCAAATTCTGTGCAAGGTTTACAATATACACATTTTTACATTACAGTACCCACCTGTTCTCGCGATGAAACGTTTGTATGATTGAGGACACAGTAGTTTGTTCAATACTTGGCTGTACCCTTCGACCAGCCTCAGCCATTGCGAGACCATGTTTGACAACGTGGTCCACTATGGTGGCCCTTTTTTAATCAGGAACAACCCTTGTACTCTCCTCTTCCTCTACCTCTATTTTGTCTCCTTACTCTTCCACCCTGCATCCTAACTCATCTTCTTCCAGGCTGTTGCACCTGTTCATTAGCTGGTGCTTGGTCCATTATCATGTAGGAAAATGTTATGGTTATGCTTATAT
>JAODKF010000116.1:8542080-8554286 GCA_026779585.1 Mormyrus proboscirostris
AGCCGCACCGTTGTATAAGCCGCAGGGTCCAAAGCAAGTGAAAATAGTAGCGGCTTATAGTCTGGAAATTACGGTAGTTTTTGACAATATCAATTCTGATCTGAGAAATGCAGCAAAGTGATTGAGAAAAACTGTAAGACAGTAGCGAAGGTTATTTCAATTGCAATAAATGAGGTTAGAATAACAGGCTGAATGTGCCCTATGAAGGGCTAGTTTGTATTGTTGCAGGCTGTCAGACCTTGCCAGCTTGAACACTTCTAAGCCTGTGGATGCTCCAATCTGCGGCACTCCTACTTGCAAGAGTGTGTGTGATCATTAAACCGTTGACAGTGTCTGGTTGTTTTTACCACTTTATTTTACAAAGGAGCTGTTTCATCTAAAATCTGACTAACCACTGTACTGAAGTCATGGGTGACTTCATTGACATCTGTACTAGACATCAAGTTCACAATACTTACTGCATTAGTAAATCGTAGGAAATTTCTATCATTTAGGTGACGTGTCCTAATAATCTTTTCTCCCATAGTCAAAGTGGGCAGCTCAATCATGACGGTGATTAGAAAATGGTTGGAGACGGACTTATTCAATGGACGAACAGATACATGATGAGCAGAAACTCTGTGAGTAATGATCAAGTCTAGTGTATGATTGTGAACATGCGTTGGTCCTGTTACGTGTTGGTGACATTCAACAGAGTCCAGGAGGGACAGGAAGGCATCAGTCTCTATATCCACATGTATATTGATGTCTCCAAGTATTACAATATTCTCTAAGTTAATCACTAAGTCAGAGAGAAATTCCCCGAATTCTGTCAGAAGCTAAATATATGATCCCAGTGGTCTGTAAACTGTAAGAATGTAGATGGGAGGGTCGGACACTCTGTCGATTAGCATCGCTTCAACTGTGGTAAAATCTTCAATAACCTTGGGTTCAATTTTTAACAGTTACAGTTAAAAATAGTTGCCGGGTCCGCCCCCACACCCAGAGTCACATGATTTCTGTACGAAACTACAGCCGTCACAAGAGGCTGATCATGACCATTTATATCCATCAGGTTATAAAACCAAACAGTTGATTGGTTGTTAACAGAAGTTGTTAAGCTAGCCCTGCAGACACACCACACGAGTTGCAATTAGATTGGCCCATTCCATCTAGCCATCCCTGGATCCTTAGTCTATACATAAGAAACGGGTTTTCTGTGTGGGTAGGAATAGTCTGGACAATGTGTATGTTAATAGAAATATATAGTAATGGTGTAATTGTTTGTTGCAAATAAAGTCGCAAATAAAATGTTTCCCTCACTGAGCTGCAGTTGGAGCAAATACAGAGACAACATACACGACACCCATAAAGTGCTTCAGTCTGAGTCACAAAATACACTTGTTGAAAGCAGTGACATCGGACACCATCAGGAGGAGCCGATCTTCCACAGCAACAGCTACTCCCTGAGCATGGTAACCACCAGAATGATCAGATTAACAACAGGTGTACCCACCGACAGAGATCTGTCCACTCCCCGGTCTGCATACCTCAGAGTGTTGCCACCACTGAAGTTTATGAAGCTCCCCAACAGCAGGGGAAGATGGTCATGATGCAGAAGAGACAAGACATGGGCCACCTCAGATGGGCCACCCAGATGGGCCACCTCAGATGGGCCACCTCAGATGGGCTACCTCAGATGGGCCACCCAGATGGGCCACCCAGATGGGCCACCTCAGATGGGCCACCTCAGATTTGGATCCCCGTACTGCTGTGCAGCGGGTGATGCCTCGACACTACACCAGTTCAGATCCCCAACAGGCCTGACCCCATTGACTGGCAAGTCAATGCCAGTGGTTTAGACTACTCCTCCCATCCCTTTCGTAGTGCGTGTAGCCTTCCTGCGGATGTGAGGAGCAGTGTGAGGTTTTTTTTAGGGTGGCTGGAGTACAAACAATTAGTACAAACAGCACCACGTAATGGTCACCCTGCAAAAACCTGTAACTGGGGTCAATGGGGTCTGGCCTGTTGGGGATCGGGACTGGTGTAGTGCTGAGGTATCACCACATAATGGACGCCCTGCAAAAATCTGTAACTTTTTCTCAAAATCCTTAGTTTATCCCTCAAAAGTAAATATTTATGTCAATGAGCTTGTCAGCGCCATCAGAATCAAGTTTCATCGTTCACAAACCAGATGGTCAAAATGCTTAGCTACATCAAAATAACAGTGCAGTCTGTAAGTATTTTCAAATGTACATATACAGGAACATACAAACACACACACGTGTATGCATACATATATGTGTGCTACAGTATGTGTACAGTATGTAACTACTGTATATAAAGCATGTTCACTGTATACTATAGAATGCAAGTGGGATACTGGTGGACTTTTGTCAGTGCTTGTGGTCTGAATTTGCTTGTAGTCTGTATATTCATTCTCCCTCTCTGATCATCATTGACCCCCGCACCACCAGCACTGCTTCCCCATCTCCAACCAGAGTCCTTATCACCTAATTTCAGAACCACCAGTCCAATGAGTACCATATATCACTGGTTATTTGTTTTCTGTGATGTCCTTTCCGGTGGACTCACAGGCTGTAAATCTAGCAGTATGGCGGGATGGTCCGATTTGGGGTGTTTTATCTGTCTTAGTCTTGTTTGAGCTTATGGCAAATTTAACTCGTTTTCAGCAAACTTCTTGTGTTCGTTCAGGTAATATATCAGCAGTGAACCTACTTTTTTTTAAAATCACCCTGCTGGCCTTATTTTTCTCTTCTTGTCACCCTGTTGTGTGTTTCTACTCTCCATTCCATCCGCCCTCCCATCTCTTGCTCGCTCTCCTTCCCTTCCTCTCCCGTACTTTGTGGCACCTCTTTAGCTTGTCGGCTTTGATTCCTGGAGCTCTTACCTCTGCTCAGACTTACCCAGAGCCATTAAACACTATCAGCACTCTGCTGTCAGCGAACATATTACAGACACAAATACATTGTCACTATCCATTTCCGAAGGCATCCATACACATTAGCCCTAACATTCACAATCAAACTTAAACAAACACGGCAATCAGAGCACGTTGTCAAAGGGAGTCGTTCCTAAGCGCTAGTCTACTGCCCCAGGTCTTATGCGAGAATCAGGATAAAGGCTTTACATTAACTGCACCTTCATAATGCATTCATAATGTATAGAACATTCATATGCAGGATGTACGTATACCTCAACATCCTGATATTCCTTTGCAGCTTTAAAATGCATTAATAATAAACATTATATCATTATAATGTTTGTTACCATCATATAATGTTTGTTATTAATGTATATTAAAGCTGTTAAGGTCTGTTGGGATGTCAAGGTATAAATACTGTACATGCTGCTTATCAATGTTCTATACCTGCATTATGAAATTACACTTAATGTAAAGCATTACTGAATAATGCAACACATCTCTCAACAAAGGCTGACTTAAAAAAACAAAACAGGAATTGGGAAGTTATATTTTAATATAAAGAGAATAATTTTATTTCTCCATCCTATTATTCTAGTGTTGAATAATCAATCAAAGAAATTTAAACACGCAATGGATCTATACAGTACGTGGTTACCAGCAGTAAAGTACAGTAGTAGAAATGTGTTTGAATGGAGGCCTTTTTCTCTAGATGCATTTTTAGAAACAATCCAGTTATTACTCATGCAGAATAATTCTATCTATATATGTAAATTCTGCACTGCAACACTTAAACAAAGAATTGACATATGGATGAATGGATAAACAAACAGCGAAACAGAGACAGACTACATAGATAGATAGATAGATAGATAAATATACTGATTGATAGATAGGTTTATTGATTGATTGAACACCTTGTGCAGCAGCAGCAGTCAAGTTGGTTGTATTGCCGTATCATTCAGGATACTGAGCATTTACTCTCCATCTTCCTCTCTTCTAGCAATTCTCCGTTCTTGCTTTGTTCCTGGCTCTGCTCTCCCTCTCTGCTCTCGGACCTGCCCCGTCTGCTTATGTTTCTTGGCTTTCGACCTCTCTGTGCTTCCGGTCATGGCTCCAAACCCAGCCTGCCCATTCTAACTGCTGTTTGCCGCCTTACTCTTTGCACTACACCTGTACCATTACACAATTTGAGCAATTTTATGAACCATTTGCACTATATGTATATGTACACTGTATTTATGTCTTTATATTGTATATTTCTATTTTCATTGAATACTGTATGGAGGAGTTGCACATTGACTGTATGGAGGAGTTGCACATTGTACTGTGTCCAATGACAATGAAGGAATTTAATTCAATATGTAACCAGCTCATGAACACACATACCTACGTGTGCCCTCATTTTGAAGTTTACTGCAGGGGTGTCAAACTCCAGTCCTGGGGAGCCAGAGCCCTACACACGTTCGGGTTTTCTCTCATTTAACACACCAGATTCAACTCCATGCAACTCCTTGTGCTAATTACCACACAGCTCTTGTGCTGAGTCATTTGTGGTGGAACAGGGAAAGAACTAAAGCTACTGTACACTGCAGGACTGGAGTTTGATACCCCTGGTTTACTGGCTTGAAAGATGGGAATTGTATTTGTTTGCTGGAACACTGTGGCACAAATCCACTATTTTTTTATTTTTTAAAAAGCTACTGAGTTTATTGTAATAACTTCCTGTTCTTCTAGCTGATGCCCCGAAGGAATATGTTCAACCAAACTAATGAGAGAGAAGCAGTAGCTGGCTGGGGTCAGATCTGCGGCATTAGCGGGAACATAAATTGATAACAAGCAACATCATCATGTTTGCTGGGTATATTTTTGCTGCTCCACTCTATAAAAAAATGTGAAAAAAATAAATCCTAACTGGTAATTGGGACGGGGGATTTAAAATATCAGCTTTATTTTACAAATTACTATTTGATGAGTTGGATTACTTTTTTCGTTTAAATCATATGGTTTCTTTATACCCGAGTATTAATCTGATTGACTCCATTTTAATTGAATTTGTCTCCCATAAGGGAACTCAGGATAATTCAACAACTATAATTCTTCTCAAATGTGAAGTGTATGGTGTTACTTTACTTAAAAACGAAGATATGGCCCTCTCTCTTTAGAAATGACATGTTTCAGCCACAGGAAATGTGCAGTCAGCAGCTGCAGTGAACATACAAACCCAGACACTTACTGAGCACTTTCTGTTGCCCCAAGGGTGACTCCAGGATGGACATGTAGTGCAGATATGACACAGTTTTGCTTCGGATATGATAAGTGTTTCCATTTCCAGACATTCTATCAGATGCAGAAGGTGAGCATATGCAGGACTTTGCTCTCATGACAGAAGGGCAGCAGCATCCTTCAAATGCCTGAGGTTGCCTGGCTTGCATTTTGTGCCATTGGGACAGTGGAGAAACGTCACGCCTCTCTTTTTGACAGTGACGGTGTCATGAGCAATGAGCTCCTTAGACAGGCTGGACCGTCTGGGTCCTTGTGGTTCGTCGCTGCTACCTGGTGTATCTTACCTGTCAGAAACAGATGGAACTGAGCTGGAGGTGCAGGGACCATTGCAAGAGGCGATTCTCAGTCAGAAGTGCTCCCGACCGATTCCCAACTTCTCTTATCAGCTTGCCGTTGTCTACTCCATGAAAAAATCTAAATATGCCCTTTTACTTTTTACATTTCCCTTAACTCTTAGGGTCATTTATTTAAATTTGTGTCAAGATACACGGCTACCCTTACAATACCTTAAAATCCATCTACAATACATACCTACTTTTGCAATTTGATGATGCTGTGTATTTCAGAGTCAAAAAGGTCATGTTTTCCCCCTGTTTTGCCCATTGTTATCTCTGTAATGATGTTGTAGGCCATAATAACTCTTGCTATACCTGAAGTGCTAGTACTGTGAGCCTGTTTCCACAGAGGTTTCAGATATATATGGACAGGCGTATAGTGATTATAAAGTGTTACTTTCCTTCCATAACTCCCAGTAAATAAATTATAATATTAATTTTGTTACTGTTTACAGTATTGTCATATCTGTTATGCATCCTGGAGAAATATTATGTATCCATCCATCTTCCAAACTCTTATCCTGGGCTGGGTCATTGGTTCAATCATTTGTGCTGTTGTTAATTCCTTCCCAGCCTTTTATTGTTTTGAATAGAGGGGACTGTTTCTAAAATGCGGGTTGTAAATTAACATACTGTGATTTGCCATTTAGTCATTCTCAGATTTTTAGAGGTTATGTATTAATCAACACATGCAGCATGTTACTTAAATGTTTCTTCTTAAAAAGACTGCAACATCAAATGAGTCAACTGGACAAATAATTGTAATCTTTTCAATTATCATGGTTAAGTAAGGCAGCCCAATCTCAATTAAGTAAACTCAATCACTATTCATAAATATTTATTAGTGTATTGAAAGTCTTGGAATCATTATGGTTCCCTTTCACATAGATACATATCATATAGCTCTTTAAGGCTATGACTTCTTACTTTTCAAATTATATAATGTTATTATGTCTATGAAAATCACCTTCACCTAAATTAGATTTTGTTTCAGAGCACTTGTGAAGCAAGATTCAAAAATGGGACATATGGGGCAACTACCAATCATGAAGAGGGATCTTCATTGCTGTAAAACTGCCAGTTTGAAAACAAATACTGTTTACTTGTTGCCAAAAGGGTCATTGTTGCTGGCGGACAATTTATGATGCATGAGAACATTAGCTATTACCAGGCGGACAGTGTTGGTATAATATAACCAAGCAACTGCAGTCATTACATCCTCAGGCAAATTCTTGGACTATTACATCGAAATGATTCCAATAACATCTGTTTGGCACGACTCAGATAGCAAAAGATATTCCTGACATTCATTAAAAGTATGGAAAGAGAAAGCTACATGAAAATAAAACAATTTACTTGTCGCTAGTTATTTTATTGCATAAGGTGCTTAAATTAAACACATTTGTCAAAAGTTAACAGCAAGCACTGAGGATGTTTTAAAATGAGATATTAATTTTAAAAATTGCAACAAGTAGTTTAATATCTTTGCACTGAGAATCTATTGAAACAAAATTAAAAATTTAAGGTGAAAGACCCTAAGCAACGCAGTTAAATAACTGGTTATTATTTAAAGCAGTCTGGCACTTTTAGTTTAATGGAAAGTAAGCTTGCAGTAAAAGGTTGAAAGGAATTCTGCATGGGAGCTCATTGGCACTCACAGTGAGGCTCTCTGGCACTCACAGTGACGCTCATTGGCACTCACAGTGACGTTCTATGGCACTCACAGTGACGCTCACCTGCACTCACAGTGACGCTCTCTGGCACTCACAGTGACGTTCTCTGGCACTCACAGTGACGCTCTCTGGCACTCACAGTGACGCTCATTGGCACTCACAGTGACGTTCTCTGGCACTCACAGTGACGCTCACTGGCACTCACAGTGACGCTCACTGGCACTCACAGTGTGTCATCAGATGCTTCACATACTGTGACCAGTGAGGTGAAAAGAGTAGTAATAGCAGAATTCTATCTGCACAATGTGTCCGACCAAGCATCTACTCCTGTCTGACCATCAGCCCACTAATACCAGCCTCCCCGCCTGCATGTCCATCGTGGAGAGCTGGTCATGCCATGCATACTTATTGCATAATGTTTGTGCCCCGGATTGTTTATGCCCACGCTGAGGTACATAGAGAAATAACCTAACATGTAGCCGATAGACCTTTCCGTAGCAACTTCTGCACTGACTTGATTTAAAGTGTTTATAGCTTTTTATCCTTGGCTTTGGAAGACAAGTCAGTTTTGTGTCTCTATGAACTGATTTAGTTGTCTGGAAAATGCAATGTGCTCCCCTGCCTTTTTAATGACACTTTATTGATCCCTTGTGGGGAAATTCTCTTTTTGCCTACCCCATCTCCAGGAGACACATATAGGTGAGAAGAGACATGGCAGAAAAGGGCAGCCACCATAGACCTGAGGATTTAAGGACCTCTCTCGACGGCCCACAGACATGTGACTATTCTGGGGAAGGCAGCCTTGAACCAATCAGAGGTACAGAGGCATAGCCCACCGAACCACAGACTGCCCCCTAAAGCAATTAAATAACGTTTGTCTTACATGGATAATATTTCCATGTAAGACAATGTTACATGTTATTTTTTCTGGTGAAGTTAGCGGATTGTCTTCTTGTCTAAAGGCATGCACTTTTCTGTAGTTTGTGACACGTGATACGTCATATATTTGTAATATGAACAAATTCATGTTGCCAAATAGTTGGTGGGCATTCACTGACACTGAGATTTTCTGGTCTTCCTCTAATTTTGTGACCAATCAGAGAGCCTCAGTAGCGACAGATATCAAAGACCTCCTGATCTTCTGCAGGTGCATTCATTAAATCAGACATCAACCCCCCAGTTCAGAAACCCCAGCTGCTTCTTTTTCTTGTTATTTTCTGTGCTTTTATGGGGGCCACCCCTTAACACCAAATGGCAGTCAGCCATTAGTTTCTCATACAAGTACTCAAAACACACGTTTCTGTGTTCGCTTCTCCATTGTGTTTTGACTTGTTTTTTATTCTAAAACCACTTAACAGGTGACTTCATCTGGACCTAAACAAATACCTCTCTGTTTACCCTCTGATCACTTACTATGTCATGCAAATGAGGATGGAAGCCTTAAATCAATCCATATCCTCCTAAGTTCTACATTAGTATAATGTACTGACGTGATGTAAAAAGTGTTAAAATAAAAGTAATGCCAGAAGTGTGGTGATGGAGGAGTTTGCTCCCTTTCCAGAAGATTCTGAGGTACAGATATACGTAACGAGGTGCTTAACGCCAGTGAGGAAGTGATGAAACAGCTGCTGGACATGTCACTGCAGGGGGATTTGTTCTCAGCTGCCTTAGAAGAATGCATGCCATGCACAGAAAAATATTTTTACATATATCAGATGAGATTTTATTTTTTTATTAATATATTTTATTTTTAGATAAAAATAGAATATGTTGCATTATTTGTCAGTAAAACACCTCAGAATTATTTCTTGCAGAGTGTCCGCTGTCAGACTCCCACCTATACAGAAGACCTCTGCCCCCCAGAGCCGAAATAATACCAGTAACAAAAAAAGTCAGATAGCCTGTAAAGTCAGTAACATGTACAAAGCTTGTTAGTCAATATGGTTATCTTTGCCCACATTTTTGAAGTTTCAAAAACAGAATCAATAACTATTTTCACTTCCCTTTTTTTTTACTTGGTACATTGATCATGAATGACAGGACAGTGAGATTTTTTTTAATTACAAAATAGAAGCGTGTTTGATTCAACTGTCCTGTCGACTGGTACTAATGAAGATTTCGGTATGGTTACAAGGACAGAAATCTATGCTATAAACAAATTCTTAGAGTTTTCAATGTATTTTAAATACATAAAGACATTTGCCAGTTTAAAAACTCAGGCTATGTCATTTGAATAATGTACTATAAAGCAACATTAATCCTCAAAGTTTTTGACACAGCCAAAATACTTTACATTAAATCACCTTAACTAGCATTTGAACTGCAGATGAGATGCATAATGTCTGGAAAAATTTTAATGAGTGGACTTGTGTATTTTGGCCAGGGTCTGTATTTTCTGGTTACACCAAGGGTGGCAAATCATAAGCAACAGAACTGCTCCCAAACCACAACCCTGCCACCATTATATTTGACGGATGGAGTAAAGTATCTGAGGTTTGGTGACAGTTTCTTGTAGCTCTCTCTCTTTCTCTCTCTTTACCAAATGTAGCATTTCTAGTCAATGCTAAAAAGTTAGTTTTCGACTTATTTGTCCAGGCACATTTTTCTGAAAATGTACAGGGAGAGCCAGGTAGTACTTTATAAAGATAAGGTAAGCAGCAATGTTCTTTTTTGTGAGCGTAGGTTTTCTCTTGGGTAACCGCCTTGAAATGCCGTCGCTACTGAGTCTGGCTTATTTTTGAGGTACGAACATGAAAAACAGCTGTAACAAATAATAAAAATAACAAGTAATAAAAGCCTACAGATTACTGGATAAGAGCATGGGGCTCTTTTGATATCCTGCATGATATATGAATTGAGATTAATAAGTGTTTAGAACTACTTTTATAATACTCTGAAATCTCTGTAGAATCTCAATGAATGCACACCAATTTATTATGCATTCTCTGAGCTTATTACTACCAGACATGATTATGACAGGCTTACAATTAAAACTATTTATTATCTGTATCAAGATACATGCACACGCAAAACACACACACACACACACGTGGTTAATTTATAGGTAATCCTTTTGCAGTAGTGCCAGGTTCCACTAGTCGCTAGTGGTCTAGTGAAAAATACATGGCTGTACTGGACGGTTGCTGCAAATACTGGGGTGATTTTAGCAGAGGTTTTGAAATAGCTAAGCTGACACACTTTGACAGGCATAATATCATAGTTTTACACCAACATATAGCAACAAGATAATTTAAACATCAAGACTTTTGAGTTACATTTCAATTATGTTACATATTCTTCTTGGATAAATATAGATGTTTGGTAAAGTTATGGTACTCAGTCAGCACCCACTCTATTATTGTGGGATTCAAAAGGCCACAGAAAATGGCCCTCGGCTTGATGTTAATGTCTAATAAATGAAAAGCACACACTTCTGTTTTCGAGTGCCATCCCTGTGACCTCAGCATTAAATTTTTGCTTTTTCATAATGCTAATTTAGCCCACCAACCCAGTTTAAAGCAGACTGCCATGCCTAATTTATAAGTACCATTTAAATTATGAAATTTACTTAGAGCTTTGTTTAATAGTGCTTTTGCTTAACGTTATTTAAATCTTGTACTTCAGTAATGACCTCTCTGTAACTTTGAATAAGACAAAATTAACAATCGTAAAATATAATTGTGTAAATTTCATTTCCTGTTCACTTTACATATATTTTGTCAGTTTCATCAGTCTTTAATACAGAAAATAGATTCTAGCTATGAATCTCCTTCTGCTGGTGAAAGCATGCATAAGCATACTTCAGGACTCCGAAATAGTGGGTGCAAATGTGAACAAAACCAGGCGCTGTACAGTAAGTGAAGCCAATTATCTTTTTAGAGGAACGCAAACAACAAAAATTCACCAGGGTCTAACAAAACCAGGAAAAAGCTCCAAGGATCACAAAATCAGTTCACCTCCAAGGTAAGAACAAACAGGCAGAAATACTCAGGGATTCCAATCCCGCTTAAAAACGTTTTAAGTCTGAGCAAAGTCAAACAACTGAGGCTGGCTTCAAAAGCTGTCTCCATGAGGAAGCAGTAACTTCCTTTATTTCATAATCCTCCCTCTACATGTAATGGCATCACTTCAGTGGAATTCTGGGAGGATACCCCAGGATACAGGCAGTCCCTGGGTTAAGAACATCTGATTTACAGACGTCTCATACTTACAAACAGACTACCATCGAGCCTATTATATACAAAATCAGATCTTGTTCGTAACCTGATTACTGCCTGTAGCTGCTCTTACAAGGTGTGACAGGTATCCAGGATAATAAGAGTGAATAATTAATAATAATAAACCCAGTCATAAAGCATGTGCCCTGTATTCTACAATGCAGAAGGTTTTCTTCTGGATCCTGATGTCATTCCAGATCAGAAGTGCAAAATAAAAAAAAAAACCCAAAAACTGGGATGCACGTTTTCTTAATCCACAGTCATGTGAAGCTCTGCACACACCCAATCAACTGACGTCTGGATCAATGTGCAGGAAAGCATGATTCCGATTGTCCTGTCTTGACAACTACACAACTGACACAATAGGATCTATAACATACTGTAGCTGTTTGAGTTTCAACCATAGCTGTCGCAAATGCCAAGATGGATATGTTGTACTCCATTGTTCAGCCTGTCTCATTGACCCAAGGAAGTATTGCTACCCATACTCTGTGTGGAATGTGTGTACCGCATGTTCCTTAGGATAATTTTAAACCAAATGAGTATACATTATTATTTTTTACAAGGGCCATAATGTTAGTTATTTTAGCAGGACCTACGAATTAAGACACCTATAACTTGTGTGTTTTATGTTGTCTATTCTAGCCAGGTCAGTTTGATGGATATTTTTAGTAATTCAATCAGCCACTAATATTTGTCCGTAAAAAGGGTGATAATAAGTGTCAACTTCTTACAGTGACAAAGATGAAAATAGGAAAATGAGTATATATAT
>JAODKF010000116.1:8575073-8603378 GCA_026779585.1 Mormyrus proboscirostris
CAGAGTCCAACAAGCACCAGGAATGAGTCTGACTTACTTCCCTGGCAGAGTCCAACAAGCACCAGGAATGAGTCTGATTTACTTCCCTGGCAGAGTCCAACACGCACCAGGAATGAGTCTGACTTACTTCCAGCAAAACAAACTTTTGCTCCGGTTATACAGGGTCCTAATGGCCCACAACAGCGGACTCGGTACCCCATACTCCCCAAGCACCCCCCCACAGAACCCCCCCAAAGAACACAGTCATACTGTATGCCTTTTCCAAGTCCACAAAACACATGTTGACTGACTGGGCAAACTCAAATGAACCCTTTAGTGTCTTTGTGAGAGTAAAGAGCTGGTTCAGTGTTCCACAACTAGAGCAAAATCCTTATTGTTCCTCTTGGATCCGAGGTTCAACCAATGGATGGACCCTCCTCTCCAGTACCCTGACATAGACTTTCCCAGAGAGTGGGAGCACTGTCCCTAACCTCCATGTAATATCAAAGAGGTGTGTCAGCCAAGACAGCCCAACAACATCCAAAACCTTTAGAAAGTAAGACATCTCATCCAAGTTTTTTTGACCTCTTCAGTGACATCAGCCCTAGTGATAGGCAAGTCCTCCTCTGAGTCACCTGACATTATTTCCTCTAAGGAAGGCATGTCAGTTAAATTCAGGTGGTCCTTGGAAGTTCTCGTTCCACCTCCTAACCATATCCCCAGCTGAGGTCAACAGCTCAACATCCCTGCTGTAAACAGCATGGGCAAGAACCTCTCTCTGCCTCCTGAGTCATTTACATGTCCACAACCTCTTTTGAGGCAGACAGAAAGTCATTTTCTCCTCACACACCCAAGTTTTTCCTTCAGTGACTGCCAAAGCCAGCTTCTGCTTGGCCTGCCAGTAGCTGTCAGCTTTTTCAGGAGTCCTAGAAGCTAATCAAGCTTGGAAGATCACCTTCTTCAGCCTGACAGCATCTTTTACTGCTGACGTCCATCACTGTATTTGGGCATTACTGCCTTATCAGGAACCAATGACCTTACAGTCACAGCTCTGCACAGCCGCCTAAGAAATGGAGGCACTAAGAGGAGGTGGACCATGCCTTCCGGACACTTCCCTGGGGAGATGCTTCAAGCATATCCAATAGGGTGGAGACCCTGGTACAGACCCAAGACTATCTGGGCAGTTAATATGTCTCAGTTGACCTGGGAACCCCTTGGTATCCATTGTAGTAGCTGGAGGAGGAGGTTGGGAAGAGGGTGGTCTGGGCATCCCTGCTCAGGCTGCTCCCCCAGACTAGTGTAAGAAAACTGATGGATGGATGGATGGATGGATGGATGAATGGATGGATGATTTCAGATATGTTAACATGGATAATATTAACTAGCAAAAACATCTATTACTAACATTTAACGACAGCAATGCAAAGCAGGTAGTGAGAAATGCCAAATAACAGCATTAAAATACAAGTGATAACACTGAGAAAACCCACATTGTTAAAATGACATTATCAAATTGCTTAGAAATAAGACATGCCTGATTGACGATGGAACTGAATTACATAACATTTGTATGTGACACCGAAATCTGTGGCGAGCTTTTTGAAATGATGAATAATGTAGTGTATAACTATCAAAGATGAATTGTGCTAATGCTACACAAAATATAACAGCATTTACTGTGCATTTTCAGGGCTATGTGCAAATAGGAATAACATATATGTACACTGTGGGACAGTTTAAATCAGATAACTATATGAAATATTTAAAAGATACACACCATCTGACATTCACATTTCCAAAGAGAACCACTTTATCTCCTCGAGATATTTTAGTGCCAGTTGCTAAGATACTGAGAAGGTCTTCATGCTGCTCGTATAGACGTTCACTTTTAAGTCAGAGCTAAATTTAGAAATATCTTTCACTGATTCATGTCCCAAAAGCATATAAGTTGCTAAATTTATTTTGTCCTATAAACCGATTGCTCTTGTTCTAAATTTTAATAATATAATTACCATTAAATATCATCACGGGTTGGTGTCCCGTCCTGGGTTGACCCCTGCTTTGGGTCTGTAGCCTCCAGGACAGACTGCAGACCCCCCCTGGCCCTGAACAGCATAACGGTTACAGAAAATGGATGGAGGGATAGATAAATATCGTCACTTAATTGTTGCCAAATATGCATTTGTTAAATATGTAATGAAGACATATAATGAAATAAATGTTATATAATATATAAAATGAGCAGCTGTGTTATACTGGAATATTTCATTTATGACATCTCAACTTAGTTTTAAATCATTTTTATTATAGGTAAAACGGCTGCCTTTTGGAATACTGGGACACATCACCATTCCTTCACACTCCTTAGTATTTTTTTTTAATTAGGGAAATTGGCCAGAGATCCAAATTTAATGAGAGTTTTTGGGCTGATAAAGAAGGGCTTTCTATACCTGGGGGCATCTGGACATGCTGTAAGGATGAGTGAGGCAGAACAGTACAGTGCCAAGTGTTATTAAACACGAAATGCTTCCCCATCTGTGTTTCTCCTCATGACAGGAGGGGGTGTGCGCCTCCTAGTCTCCCACAGTTTTCAAAGCAGGTTCTAACTGCATTGGATGTCTCTCTGCACCAGAACAGCCCTGTGCTCCTCTGCAGCTTCTCTCTAGCATCACTCAGGAGCTCCACTTGCCTACCAGTTAATGCTCGCTGGCCACTTACACCCCCTCATGGCGGACAAACATCTTGCAGCTTTGCTTTTCAAACATCCCATGCGCAGCCTCCATTCTGTAGCGACTAAGAGACTCTGAACCCAGAAAACTCCGAACCTGCTCAGTGACCAGAAGTCACTGGCCTTCTTCTGTAGACCACTGGCCATTGTGGCTTAGAAAAAAACCCAGACTAGGTCCTCTGTCTCTGATCACATTATGCATGTCATGCATACAGTACACTCAAATATTTAAGAATCCGTAAAAAGAAAACTCTCCGATCTGTCATAATTTGACATCGACCTCCATCAAATTCGCATTGTCCTTTCCCCACAGTCAATCCCGAAGCAGCATAATACAGGCAGTTTGTCTAATTCCCTGTCACATCCCGCATGTTTTTGTGAGTGCTGATAAGGATCGGGAAAGCAGCACAGATAAGTCAAACAGGCCTGTCAAACTGGGCCAAAAAGAAGTTTTTGCCTCTCGTAGCCATCCCCAGAATTGCATTTGCAAGTGTGAGGACGAAGATGTGAAGAAATCATCAGGGGGGAGGAGAGACGGGGGGCCCGTCGGGGGGGGTTAGGGTGATCAGCTCCGAGAGTCCATCTCGCACAGAGACACTACCGTTGGGCACAACAGGGGGCAGATGCAAACAGAGATAAGAGAAACTGAGAATCTGATTGCGGGTGGTTGGGCCTGAGATGACATGTAAATGCAGGCAGGATTCTTTGAATATTTAAACACCAGCAGGGGCCCAGTAATTTTAAGACACAGCAAGATATTGTACAGGATGTATTAATTTCTAACAGAATTTCAAAAGACTTGTAATGCCTTGTTGGCGAATCAGAAGTGCTGTAGCACACAGTAAGACACACTAAGGTAAGACTGTATGCTTTCCCCCACAATTGCTAAAATTGCAGGATCCATTTATCCATTGTTTCCATTAGACCACCTTATTCCAAAGCATCTCTGATGATGCCCTTCTCTTTGGTGGCATCCACTGAAGTCATAAATATACCAGACATAGAGAATGGTCACAGCAGCATGTGCTTCCTTTCACTGTAATCTGCCAAACTATCCCTTTGTACAAGCAGGAATGAGAAAAAAAAAAAAAATTCAAAGTTCATTGTACTCCTCCAGCTCACTGAATACCCCCCTTTTCGAGCGAGTTAAGATAATTCGGCTTTTAATTTATATTATATTACTGATGTTTTAATTTTATATTCATAGACAGTCCTGGGTCATCTTACTTTCTTTAGCACAAAGAAATCCTTTTTTTTGTCTTTGACATATAGCACAGAAAATGCCACCAGCTATTCATAAAACGGTTAACTCTTACAAAGAGGCATTGCTTATCTTCCTCCCACCTTTGATGGTTGGGAACCCTCCATCCCCCCCTTTTTTTGGGTGGGGGGGGGGGTTGGTCTGGCTCCATTCTGTTATACACCAACAAAGGAATGGGCAGAAACCACAGGCAATGTAATTTTATAGTTTACTGCAAATGTATCTGTCTGTTGAGGGATAAAGGCACTTACCATCACTAGCATGACGTTCAAATCCATCCAACGCCATTATACTGTCATGACGCAAAAAACGTTATCTCGATTTTAACGGTGTTGACGAGACATTCCATTCTTGTTTTCTGCAGTGTACTGAGCTGTACTGACTGAGTGTTGACATTCAGTATATACCGGGAGGGAACATGTGAACCCATTACCTCAATAACAGAGATCTGGATCAGTTGAAAGCATAACAGCAGTTGCTGTCCTGTCTTCAAGAGATATGAGAAAAGCCTTTCAGTTTGGGATAAACATAAAGCGTACACTGACCTATTCAGTACGGACATAAGTAATGGCACCATGCAAAATCTAAATTTACAAAAACTGATTCAGAGTGAAATATACCCAGGAGTGGACTAACTTTTCTGGGGGCCCAAGGCTGATATGGTTAGAGGCCCCCCAAGTGGGCCACTTGAGATATTTTTTGAAGCCAAAAGAGACTTGATAAGAACATAAGAAACGAGAGGAGGCCATTCGGCCCATCAAGCTCATTTGGGAGAACTCAACTAATAGCTCAGAGTTGTTAAAATCTTATCTAGCTCCGATTTAAAGGAACCCAAGGTTTTAGTTTGCACTACACTAACAGGAAGACTATTCCATACTCTAACTACATGCTGTGTAAAGAAATGCTTTCTCAAATTCATTTTAAAATGTTCTCCAACACCTATGGCCACGAGTTCTTGTATTTGAAGTAATATTGAAGCAACTATTTGGTTGATCCAGACCTGTTAGAATCTTACATACCTGGATCATGTTCACCCTTAGTCTCATTTGCTCAAGGCTGAACAGATTCAGCTCAGCTAACCTCTCCTAATAAGACATTCTTTTAAGACCAGGAATCATTCTTGTAGCCCTAGGTTAAGCCCTTTACAAGGCAGCAATGTCCTTCTTAAGGTATGGTGACCAAAGTTGCACACAATATTCTAGGTGGGGTCTTACCAAAAAAATTGTATAATCTTAGCATTACCTCCCTTGACCAGTTCTGTGTTGGTGTAAACGAGGTATTAGATACTACTTTACTCCAACATCACTAGTTATTTTCCACTTGTGGAACAAGTGGAAGCACCTTTTCCTCCTGACATCATTCTTAATTTCACTAGTAAACTGTGATGACCGGTCAGCAGGGAAGCAGGCAAGAGCCGTAAAAGTGGTCGATACAGGGTTTATTTAGCGCAAACAGGACAGCAGGGGAGCACACAGCAAGCCACGTCAAAGACAGACCTGGGGATACAGACTCAGACGCGGACTAAATACACAGGACAGGCTGAACTTAACAGGTAACAGGTGATTACAATCAGGAATTAACATGAGGTAACGAGGGGGGCGTGGCACACAGGAGGATCGGATGAGCAGGTCATGACATAAACCATCTTGGTTGCAGTTTCCTAGATTTAGTTTTGCTGGAAACAGGTATAAGGTACTGTTGCGTTTGCAATAATGTGCCTTTAAAAAACTCCCATGCCTCTTCAACCATTTTGTTATTTAACTCCATCCAGTTTCATAGCATTAATGTTAGCCTTTCTAACACTGTATATTTTGGTTTTGGACTTTGCTCTTTTTGAATATTAAAATTAACCTCAAATTTAACCATGTTATGATCACTAATGTGAAATGTTCTAAAACCTCAAATTTTCCAAACCTATCCTGGTTATTAGAGAAACCAAGACTGAGAATGGCCTTCCCTGGTAGGGCTATTAACAAACTGAGTAAAAAAGAAATCCTGTACCAATTCCACCTTCTCAAGTTCATTTACAATTGAGCCAGATACTGTATGTCCCACTGTATCCCAGGTAAATTTAAATAACCCATAACTATCACAAGATTTTTATTACTCATAATCCTGATATCGTACAACATTCTGCTTTCCTCTGCAAATACATTAGATGGTCTATAACAAACACCAACAATTAGGCCATTTGAGTTTTTAGCATCTAGTTTTGTCCATATAACTTCTGTACTTTTATTATTATCAGTGATTGAGTTTCCTTGCCTGCAAGTTTTCTTTTACATATATATCAACACACCTCCCTTCCACCTCAAGTGTAGTCGGATCACAAAACTATTGCAAGGGAGTGAAAAACTATTAAAAAAAAATCCTACCCTGACCTCTTATGGGCTCTGTATGTTCCACCTATTTCTTATTATTGATTTCTACCCAAAAATCATATTTCATCACGAGAATCAAATAGTACTTTCAATGAGAAACATGATCGGGCAGAAGTAACTATTAAACATATTCACTGTCCAAACTGGCCAACATCATTTAAGTTAATTTTACAAAATTAAGTTGTAAATATTGTAAACAAAAACTGAGAAGACTTTACACTTCTGCTTTGCATAAGCGTCATTTTGACCTAGGAGATGACATCTGCCCTCTGCTGGTCCGGAGGAACATCATTGCAGCACACATGCGGCGACCGCACTCATCTGTATTCACAGTATGAACACAAGCAGCTGCAAGGACGAGCGTCCACAGACTGGAAACGCACATGGGAAGTGTGAAGTATGAACTAGGCTTTACGCGACAGAAAATGCAGCTCGAGCAAAATCCGCAGCTGCAACTGACTGGCAGTAACACTTGCACTGTTTATTAAAAAGGACAGACAAGTGCACACGCAGACCAAAGAAAAACAGCCACCCACGTAAACTGTATTAGCACACACACGCACACACACAAAATATACTCTCAAACAACCGCTGCAACACATGGACCACACATTGCAGGGTAGCAATTGGTCAAATTTAAGAAGTGCAACCATTCCCTCTCTTACTAAGGTTTGTCTTGATTTTTTTCTTATGTTTGTTTAATTGTGTTTTCTTCCTGTCTGTTCACAATTTATCCTTAAGTGTAACTTCTGGAAATTCTGTCTTCAGGGGCCCCTAAATTCCCTTGCAGTACCTTATGGTAAGTCTGTCCCTGAATATACCCATCGAATAAATGCATTTTAATATTTATAACCTCCTGCCACTTGATACATCTTTTAAATATGCCTTACTATTATATTACTTGAACCTGCCTAATGTTACCTAATTTGGCAGTGCGGCAACTGAGACATTAGGCAACGAAGTGCATGATAATCAAGTTGAAATAGTTTTCACGCTTCTGACCTCAGGGACAGCCGGAAACACAATAATCCACGTTTCATTAGATCCATTTATTTAAAATGATCCATAATGGACCTTATCAAGTTTTATCAGATTTCCTCATGATCTTTTTCCAGGGTTTTCAAGCAGTACACATAATCAAATAAATCAGTTAACTTCACACGCAAATTATTCAATTTTACTGAATATCGTTACCATATGTACATATTTGTTGAACCTCAAACATCTGGCAATGATTTAAAACTGAGTAACAGTTTTTGAATCAGCCACCTGGGAATTAGAGGAAATCAAAACAAGTTGAGTCAAGTGGCTGCACTCTTACTATTACTACCACATTAGAATATGAATTTTATTTTGGTTAATGAAAATTCTTGATTACATCCGGCATCATGTTTTGATAATTCCCCACAAATAAATAAATATTTAAATATATGATAACTTTTAATTCTGTGTATAACAGATTTTAATAATAACAGAACTATTCAGCCATTAATTAATTGGAGAGAAACACAAAGCACAAAAATACCAAGAACCAAAAGAATAAAGAATTTGTTTTTCCTGTTTTTGTAAGTGGAATATAATAATAGTCACACTGCGTGCGGCAGGCGAGCGGAGTCAAGGAGTCCCCAACAAGAGGCTTTAATAAGCACAGGCGGGTAAACCGGACAAGATCAAGCACTTCACAGGACAACATTAATGACAGGTCTACTCGACTGGGGAAAGACACGGACTGACATACATGAGACCAGCAGCATTAACAAGACACAGGTGATTACAATCGGGCATAAACACAAGGTAACGAGGTGGGCGTGGCACACAGGAGGATCGGACAGAGCTGGGTGTGACAATAATATAATATATAATAAGATTTAGACAACATTTCCAGAGAGTACTTAACTCTTAGTACACATGTAGGTCTATATAAGGATACACAACTACTTTTTAATGAGACGACTTGTATTATCAGATTAAGGGAAACTTGCTGAAGGGTATTTCAGGAGTAAGGGTATACCTCAACAATGTTCTAGTCACTGAGAAGACTTCAGAGCACTTAGAAACCTTGGAAAAAGTTGGGAAAAATTTGAGGAAGCGGGGATTCGCTTAATGAAATGATTTCCAGGCCCCACAAGTGGCAGACTTTGACCTTCAAACAAAAGGCCATCGAAGGGATCGGAGCCCATTGAATGTCAAAGAGCTTAAGTCCTTCCTTTGCATGATGTATTACTGCCTTCTGCCCAGTCTTTCCATATTCCCATTGCCTATTAAATGCCTATAAATGCCAAACAGGGAAACAGGAAAACCTTTATCAGAACCAGAAAAGAACCTTCTCCTACAGTATCTGAGGCCATAGTCATACATGCATATATGGAATTGCAGCCATGTTATCTCACCTAATACAAGATAGTGAAAAGCTTATTGGGCACACTTTTATTGAGTGAAGCTTGGAACGCTGAAGCTCACCTGAAAAAGGGAGGCCTAGTAAGTGTGTATAGAGTGAAAAAGCTTCTCCAATATTTACATGGATGATATTTCACAGACCACAAACCCCTGGCTGGTCTCTTCGATGAATTCTAGGCTGTTATACTCAGGCAGAATCCAATGGTGGATTCTGATTTTCTCACCTTATAAGTAAACATTCATATAGCACTCTGGCACTGATATTCCCAGTGCTGATGATATCAGTCGTCTACCTCTGCCAGTCAGACCTGGGATCCTCATATGCCTCTGGAAGTATTAATGTTGACTTCCTAGATACCTCATCATTCATTACTGCTCAAAATCAGATAGGGACAAGTAGAAAATATGACATATCTGAAGTTTATCAGTATATACTACCTGTAATTTGGTGATTGGGAAACCTTTCTATTCCAGGAAAACTGAAATTACCTTTTGGGATGGACTCCAGCTATTGCGTCCCAGAGCCATTTTCCACAAAGACAAAGCCAGTGCTAAAACAGGTGTCATTTGGGAATCACTAGAATCAGTAGTGTTGCCAGAAATAATAGCATGGGAGGGGGGGGGGAAATCAGGTGTGCCAGTCCCATAACAATTTACTTGGTGGCAAAATCACATTACAGACTCAACTATACTTTTTGAAATTACTTGTGGCATTACTAAGACCAAGTGAACAAAAGGAAACAAAAACCTACACTATATGGGCAAAAGTGTTGAGACACCTGGCCATTAAACTCACAGAAATTTGTATGGCATCCCATTGTAAATCCACAGACATCAATATGAAGCTGGTCCTCCCTTTGCAGCTACTGTATGTATAACAGCCGCCACTCTTCTGAGGAGATTCTGGAGTGTGTCTGTGGGCATTTCTGCACATTTATCCAGAAGTGCATCTGTGAGGTGAGGCAAAACGTTAGAAGCATAGAATGTGGGAACAGTTTGAGGAAGGCCCTTTTTTGTTCCAGCATGAGTGTACCCCATTGCACAAAACAAAAGACATTGGTTGGGTGTGTTTGTTGTGGAAGAACTTGACCTGCTTGCACAGAACCTTCACCTCAAGCCCATCGAGCACCTATGGGATGTCCAACATCTGTGCCTGACCTCACTGACTCTCTTCTTGACACAGTCGTTTTATTGAATTGTATCACTGGCTATGGTCACCGAATGGATGGTCCTGAGTTCCATCTGGGTTGGTCCAGGATCGCTGTACTGGAATATACCCTGTACTACACCTAGCACCACACTAGCTGAAATATACCAGCTTGGATTGGAGTGGGAGTGGGACTAATTTTCAGCCCCAGGAGATTTATGCCCACTAACAGCCCATTTTGTCTCTGTTCTGGGGGATCTTTGATAAATGATGCCACAGGTCTCATTATCCCAATAAATTTATTACTGATATTTCAAGAAGAAAATAAGTAATAAATAGCATATTGAACTGTTCAAGCAGTCAGACTTTTTTCAGCCCTGCCTCTTTCTAACATTCATAATTTGAGAAATGTCCAGTAATTAGTAAGAGCAAGCTCCTCTGGAACCAGTCGGTCCTCTATGGAGAGCAATCGTGGTCTATTGTGTGTGTGCGTGTGTGTGTGTGTGTGTGGATTAGGCTTATATTACATTGTGGTGATCAAATGTCCCCCACAATGTTATAAAAACCTGTTGTTTTGACACTGTGGGAACCATTTTTCAGGTCTCCACAAAGATCTGTGAGTGCAATCAAAAACTAAAAATGCCTAACTAAAGTCTTGTATTTTGTTTGGTTACTTATGGTTAAGGTTAGGGCTGGGTTGGGGTTACGGTTAACATTGTTGAGATTAGGGTTTTTCCCATAGAAATGAATGGAGAGTCCCCACAAAGATATAATTACAAACCTGTGTGTGTGAGAGAAAGAAAGAGAGAGAGATAGATAGAGAGAGAGAGAGAGAGAGAGAGAGAGAGAGAGAGAGTGTGTAGAACACACTAACTGAAGCACTGTCGTAGAATTTTAAAGTTGTAAAATTATTCTGTTTCCGACCAGCTCAATTTTAAACTTGTCATATTAGTTTGTCTCTGACTGGCACAACAGCTAAGAGGCTCACCAGGAATTCTCCGGAGTTACCTGATTGGCCACTCAGGGCCTGGTGAGGGTGAGAAAAAGAGCTGCGTGGCCAACAGCTCATAGGGAGGCGCCTGAAGCCAGGATATGTGTGTGAAACAAGCTGCTCCATACATCCTCACAAACCTCCAGAGATGCTGGATTTGTGAAGGTATTAAGAAGTAATACCTTTGCTAAGAAGCAAATGATCCTTATTATCATGGATAGATAATTCCCTGGTATTCACTTGGAGTTTGGATAGTTCACCACAGATTGATTCATTAGTGACTTTTAGGATTTTTTAAGAAGTTCAAATGTTTTGTCATTTGTTTTGTCAAGGAGAAATATCTGTAACCTTATGTGTAACTGTAGATTTACGTGAAGTAGTTTTTAATAATGCATACAGGGTAAGGGAGGAGCAATGTGGTATCTAAGCTGAAAAGGATGGACTATAAAAGGGACATGAAGTTTGGAGACATGAGAAATAAATGGCAGAATTAGCAGTGAATACAGCTGCCTGTGTAGTGTGCCAAGAATTTCTGTCTGTCTAGGTGTGTAAAAGGTATGAATAAGTACTGTTGAGTTTAACTCAGGACTTGGTTTCTCTGGTCATTGCAGCATTACTCTGAGAACTCTGAGAACTCTAGCTTTCTTTCATATTCTAAGAACTTTTTAGGTGAAAATTAAGTGAGTGCATGAAATCATCAAAAAATAAACATACATGTATACCTTTACTTCCAGCTTGTACACTTTAAATGGTGGATAAAATAACAGGTAGATTTCCCAGAGCATTTTCTTCCACTAAACTCTGACTCACCACTTTAGAGGCCCAATGGGAAGCATTTCATGCAGGCCTTAATCAATACATCTTTAGACTATTACTGGGATTACATTATGGTTTATTTGAGGTATTCTACACACAATTCCTGAGCCTAGGACCAAATTACTTGGGCCCCATGCTGTGCTACACTCCCCCACACCCCCAGCTCCCCGCAGTTGTCCCCTTGAGACAGTTTGCCTGCTCACTAAAACGGGTGGTTACCTTTGTTAAAATACAACAATTGCACCATCAATGGGAATCTGCAGCAAGGGCAGCTGGGAAGGCAAATGCACCATCAGATTGCTGCCAAGCCAAATGAGCTATAATTCATACATTTCTGGTTAGAGGTCCCATAGACTAAGGACCTTCTACCACCTCAATGCAGTATAAATGCCGTCAATTAGTGAGCATCGCTCTTTGATTGGAGTCTTTTTTATTATAATTCATTTTGAGTGTCCTGGAAAATTTATACCATCCTGTCGTGGTATTTGAGACGAAGGACTCGAAGAAAGAAAGGGGCCACAGAAAAGCGAAGAAAACAAACGGGACCATAAGAGGGCTAAAATGAACAGACCGGTACTAGGAGGGGCACAGGCAACAGGAAGACGTTAATGATTGGACTGGGGCCGACGATCCAAGCAGGACCTTAAATACAAAGACTAAGGAGGGGCAACAAGCAGCAGGCTTGGCTCATCAGGGTCATGTTAGGGGGGAGACATGAGGGTCTGGCGGACATGACGGGCAGGACGTTACACACCCACTTCGCAGCAACAATGTTGTGACTGGAATTAATGAGGACACCATACTTCAAGTCAAGTGACTTGGGAGCACCGTAATTGCCCTGTTTTAAATAGATAAATCACCCTTTTCCTCAAAAATACACTGCTGCCTTCCTCCTGGCTGGATAGAACTAAAACCCATCTTTGGAGTTTTTGTACAGTGCCAACACACTGTCCCATATGGCTGCATCAGCCAAAGCTTTGTCTTGTGTCCGAGGCAGGTTAGGTATAAACTCCTTGACAAAAATGACTTTACAAAAAGACCTCGATGGGTAAAATGTAAAAATGTTAAGATGATTACTGACTGCAACTCCCATCTTCATCCCACCATTTTTTTTAATGGTATAATTGATGGGAAACTTTGCTTCCTGGAAGACAAACGTGCCAGGAACCTGTGTCTCTTCTCTTTTTATACATCTTCTAAACATCGCTGCTGCTATTTCTGCTGCTGATGGTGGCAGGTGAGAGGAATTGGAGACAGTCTCTGTCTGTTTACAGCCATCATCTGTAGTCCCCATCTGTATTTCCAGACCAATCAATTATCTGTGGTGCAGTTCAGACCAGTGCAAATGTTATTTTATTGTATCCTCTGCTTATTTCTATCCAAAGCATTGAAATGACATCTGGGGGAATTGTAAAAAGCAAAGTGATTATGACCCAGACAAAAATAAGATCACATTTTGCTGCTGAAAATGAGCAGTGGATCTAGAAATCATGAATATTTATGTAGGCAGTCTTTCGATGGGTGTAAAATGACAGCAGACTATCTTTATAACTATAAGTATCTCACATTTATGACATGAACCCTTATTGTTATACTGTCATCCCAAAAGTATTATACTGAAAAGCAAGTATTCAGGATATGCATATAGTTACCAGAAGACACTAAACAGTTTAGAAGTCATTTGCATATTATGCATTATATAGACATGCTACAGGAAAGTAAAGTCTGAAACAAAATATCTGGCATCTTGATGAAAAAATGTCTCGTGTTTGCTTGGAACAGTGAAGGTTACTGAGGATGAAGTATAGCCTTGCAGGTACATCATGTTCTATTCATGTACAGAGATTTATAGCTTGTGTTTATCATAAATAAACTACTCACTCTAAAGCTTCAGTGCTTTAGCAGGGCTGATTCTGAACACAAGGGAAAAGCTGAATAGTTTCCATCTGCAAGTTGAGTACTGAGACTATAGGGTAAGTAGGATGTATAAATTAATCCATTGCTTTTTATTTGCTACAATGTTTTTAGAAGCAAGTTTACCAGAAATGAGTTTGCAGTGATTAAAGAAGAAACTGAAAGGGAAAAAAAAATCAGAAATAGCAAGCTTGGGAAAAACTTGGCAATATGGCAAAGCATTTTATCGTATAATATATTTTTTTAATATCAGTCAGTATTGACAAATCAAGGTTTAATTGAAGTCAATATTTTTTACTTCAAGGCACTATTTAATTTTTTAATTACAGTAGGACTGACCTTATTCAGATTCAGAGCATGAAAGAAGTAATACACTGAATGGACTGCACACTGAAAGGTTTGACATTGCTGGTAGAGTTGTCACCCATCCCATAATAAAAAATAAAACGCTGTGTACCATTTTAAACCAATACGGGACGCAATTTGTTCCATATTTCTTCATATTGGAAGTGGAAACCCTAATTGTTCATTTCAAGGAAAGTAAGCATTTGCCTGCTGTATATTACGAAGAATCCCACAGCTTCAAGAGGTGAAATTAGTTTGCAGTGTTTCCAGTTTTAGTTGGCAGAAGTTTACAGTACACAATACCAGTTTGTTGTGTGTCGGACTTTAGGCTGCAAAAAGTACTGCCACCCCACCAACGTTTTTTACCTTGTTCATCTGTTTTATATATCCTTTTTAAACAGATGATGTCTGTTCCCTGACAGAGAACACTCAATCTCTTTTACAACTCATGTATACTTTAGTTAGCCATAGGTTGTCTCTTTTAAAAGACTACCATTCATTGGTTGGAATAGCATTTCTTTCTGAGATGTGATATGCTGATGTGTGCTATCATGCGACGTTCCTTAACATGCCGTTTACAATGTCCAGCCCTACTTGATGTTATTAATCTATTAAATGAATTATCAAAAGTACCATTTTGGAAAACAATGTGTACAAGGAGTATGGATGATTCATTTTTGACTTCCATGAGTGATCTCCTTTCCATAATTTTAGCTCTGTGCCAATTCTAATTATCTGGATGTAGATTAGATGCAGCAAGATACACTATTGTCTTAGTTGGAGGGAGCTGAATTCTGCTGTAATACGATGAGGCTTGATATATCTATTCAGACTCTCAAGGGAAGAAGAAGAGTGATTTAGTAATGGGGGACTAGCTGTTATTATTCATGTACCAGCAAATTCTGTCAATAGGACCTCCAATGTTCCTGCAAGACAGGCTATTATGAAGGTATAGAGGTTATAGTTGCAAATGCATTTGAATTACTTAATTTAAAGCTAAGTAGGTTCTTTAATTGAGGAAGACACCCCAAACTAGTGTCTAGCTGTGTCATCAAACTTAAAGAGTCTCCCAAGGGGGTTATTCTCGTTAAGACAATGGCATCAAAGTCCTCCATTACTGATAATGCCAATCACATGCAAACAGTGGAACTCCAGTCAATCGCTGTTTATTTGAAATACAGATGCAAGGGCCACTACACACGGTATTGATTTACCAAACAAGGGGCTTTTGTACTCAGTGTGAGGTGATACAGATTTAAATTCACGTTTGCCGGTTTCTGTTCATGGAATGACAAAGAACTTCTTTTCACATCTTTTTAAGATAAATAAAATGCTGAATCTGATTCTACTAGCCAGGATACATTGGCTTTAAAACTACACCAAAAATGCTTCTACGGCTTTACCACCATTTTCAGTGTATACTTTACAGAGCTTTATTCTGTGCAGGGACACAATATAAGCTAGTTTTATAAATTGAATAATAGTTAACACATTTTTTTATTTATTTTAAATTGGCCATGAAAGAGCTTTCTATAAAGTTTGGAATATAATACAACTAATTTGCTGATTTAACAGGTTTTGCAGGTTCATAAAAAAACCCCAGGACGTACAGCAGCCTCGTGCTCTACACTACCTGCGATACACTGCAGGCCCCAGCAACACTGGCCAGGATAAGCTGTTGGAAGATGGATGGATGGATAAATACTTTGTACACAAATGTCAACAACCAGCAAGGACAGGACAACTACTGCAGCATTGACTCATGCAAGAGATACTAAAAACCTCCATAACTATTTTTCATGGTCTCTATATTTTCCCTGGGAGGACAGATGAACTTTGTTGATGCTATGAAAAAATCTTCAAACATTGTGAGTGTTCAGTACATACAGTGATATAAAACAAAATATTGAAAAGTGTAAAGGCGTTTAAGGTGCACAGAAAAGACCTCCCTTTTATCCTCACAAACTCCCAGAAGTCACAGATAATCCATGAGATCTCAAAATCTCCCCGCTCCTAATACTTCTTCTCATTTGAAGTAAACTAGCTTATAAACCTCCAAACTCCAGTTCTATTTCTCCCTCTTAGATATTTAACAATATGCATACAAAACCTAATTGGAGTGCTATTTATATTTATGCACACACACACACACACTTGTTCTCTTCTGGATTCTTCTGATCATTTTGTTATTTTATCACTTCTGTGCAAATTTTTTTCAAAGTCATAATGAGTGGCAGAAATTTAGTGTCATAATATTAGGAAAGATGACCAACTGAGATTACCACACACCAGCAAACAATATAATCTATTCAGAGACACATGCATAGCAATTCTGAGTTCAAAGAATGAAAAAAACCTTTTTCGATCACAAGAAACTAATGATGACCTTCATGGGGCAATTTAGACCCTCTGATGTTGAAAAATGAGCTGACCATATGTAGTGAAGGACCTGATGCCTGTGTAGACAGCACTGGACATGTTTGTCCTTTAAGGACAGGGGGGACAGCCAGCAGAGGCAGAGTGAACTAGGCAATTGGCAACCCCCTAAACTAAGACTGCATCAGGAACAGCGTCATGCAGGACTTACATCACATAAGTAATCTGCATCAGGACAGCAACCCTTCTCAGTCGCAAGCACCAAAGCAACAGTTACTTTAGAAATGTGCCCAATGGAGGTCTGTAAATAAGCTCCTCACTCGTAACCTACACTGGGTCAATCATAATTTCAGTCAGTTTTATAAAACAGCCCTTTATAATTAAACCTTTACTCACCTGTGTTTTGCAAGTGGTAGACAGAACAATGGCATGGGAGTTATTTTGGTTGAACTTGTGCTGCCATAGAAATTGATCACCAACACATATCTCTGTTATTGAAACCCATCTGTGCCTGATTGAACATAAACGGGATCAGCTAGATAAATGGGGTCACTGGGTAAATTCAGGGACAATTACAGCGTGCGTGTGTGCAGATCACGGGGATAAAGTGTCACAACACACAGTACACAGATCCTTGACATTTGTGCCACAGTAGCCCTTCTGTTGGTTTGTCCTACAGTAGGTGTAGGAGTCTTCGTTCACATCCCACATCGACAAACCCTGGCTGCTCAGCACCCGGTTCATCTTTCCCCCCTCAGGACTTCACTGTCAGCACCTCACCAGCCTGACCCAGTCATCTGGCCATAATGATCTGCCCATTGTGAGAGTCAGTCAGATCTTTATTCCCATTTCTTCTGCATTAATTCAGCATTAGCATCAAATGTTAGCTTATTATTTAACATACCCCAGACCTTGACATGTACCCTTTATTTTGGCTCATCAGTTTATATTTTGTGCAAATATATTGTGTAAATATATTTTATATTTATATTTTGGAAGGTGGTCTTTTCCGCCTTGTTCTGTCCTGCTTTTTTTTAACCTTTTAAATCATTTTAGATGAGCAAACTTGTAGTCTTGCATTGCATGCAGCCCCGTTCTTCCTATATGACACACTCACATCCTGCAATATACCACAGTATTTTTTTAAACGATTCCATTGAATAACTTGGTCAGGCATACAAGATCAAGAGGTCAACGGATATTTGACTTTCACTGTTCTGCTACTGATAAAATCCTTTTTGGGCTTTTCGAATAAAAGGTAGATTGCTGCCAGTGCATTCAGAGAAGGACAGGACAGCCGCTTTTAAGGAGGTGACACAGTGCTTCGCATATCAGTTGTCCACTCATGCAGACAGGTGGCCCTGGGCTGTGAGGTTCTCCAATGTCAAATGTCAAAGTGCAAAGACTGGAGAGGGTTCCAAAGACCAGACAGGAAAGCATCTGCGGCAGGAGGAGCACGGAGTCCAAAAGAGCTACAGCCATCCAAGAGTGAAAACATGAACACTGTTGGCCAGCTGAAAAGCAGTACCTGGACTTCAGAACTTCAGGATGTTATTCCTCATCATCAGCTGATGTAAAATGTTCAAATGCAAAAACAGATGAGATGCTAGTATTAGTGGAGTAGCAAGGATCTGCTCAATATGTTTCTATAATGCTGTCTCTCATTTTTAAGCACATGAAAATGATTGCTGTCAAGAACCACCTTGAAGAGGGTATACAAAGTACACACAAAGACACTTAAAGAGAATTATGTCCTCGTTTGAGAGCTTATAAGTGCATAGAGACAAATTTGAAAAGTGTCATAATGGGACACTCCATCACATGGAGTCGCTGTTGTCAGGCCTGTGGACGAGTTTGGTAGACAGCCAAAAGCCAGTCTTACTTGTCCTCGTAGCAGAGCTGTCAACGGCTCCGATTGTCACATAAAATATAAGTGAGGAGAATGAGACACACCAGCATTGCAATAAAACCATCGCGGCAAAGAGAAGTATTATGGGGAGGTGGAGATAAATCAGATACATCAAGAAGCAAAGGCTGGGCTGTATCTCTACAGGATAAAAGCTTTAAAATAAAAAGAATCACAGCAAAGGCTCCACGTCTTTATTTTATAAATTCACACTTCTGAGAAAACTACAGTGGGGAGATTTAGACTCTGTTGGGAGATTAACTGATTCAGGGAGATTTATTGATTTGGACTGACCCAGTATCTAATCAGGGGCAGCTGGTTAAAACAGGAATCAGAGCTGTTAAGCACAGAAAGAGTAATTTGCTTTATCACAGAATCAGGCTGCATTGCATACAACAGTTTAGGAGACATTCATGATTAGCCTGTCAGCACCCTAAAGTCTGTCTTATCTGCTAATGGGATAAGGAACCATTCCTCTCACTAGCTCTCTCTCTCTCTCAAATACACACAGGCAATGTGACTGCTCCATGCATTTAAACACACATGAGCAAATTTTACAGACACCAACACTTTTCCACATTGTCATTTTGTTCTCTTGAATAAACTTTCCAAAGATGTTCAAATCCAAACACCCTGTAGTACAATTTTAAGTGCCAAGTCAATCATTATATGTCAGCCAGCTGCCTGGTTTTTACCGCTTTATAAAATCTCAGTCATTTCTGCTTGCTCTGGTTGGTACATGTACAGATCAGTAGGTTCTTTCAAATGTGTTGTTGACTATTCAATATTCTTCAGAGACGTGTGATTCTAATGTTGCACCTTAATCTGCATTGTCATGTCTATGTATCTTTTAAGGAGAATAAAATGACTTCATTCACTGTATCAGTCGCTGGTCACATCTTGATCACTCAAAGTAATTGGATAACATCACTTTCTCATTCTTAGGGCTTCACTTTCTCATTCTCTCCACTCATATTGCTTTCTGTTTTACATCTACAATAATCTAACTTGTCTTGTCTTCAGGCATATTACAGATGATTTGACTGTAGTTCAGGTATAAATATTTGCAATATATTCTCCACAGCTTTATATGTGGTATTTAAAAACATTTAATTCAAATTTATTTTAATTTATTTACACTAAATTTAAATTGTTACATTGTCTCAAAGAGCTTTACATTGTCCCTGCCCAAAGTGCACAAGGAAGAAACCTTGGGAGGAAACAGACTCGAAGGGGAGTCCGTCCTCCAGGACCCTGCAGAGGAAGTTCAAATCTTAAAGTCCCAGTTTGCAAAGTAGATTTTGCGTATAATCTAGCAATAAATGTGGGAGGTCTAGGTGATGTCAGGACAGGCAGGTGAAGAAGCTGCTTCCTTCGGGAGTGATGTGGTCCAGCAGCAAGCAGAGGAGGATGGGAGATGTGTAGCCAGGCTGGGTGTCAGGCAGGAACCATCAGGAGCACAAAGATAGGAAAGTGAAAAACATCTAGAAACATTTAAAAATCATTTGTAATTGGATACTGACAAAAACAAGAACATTGGCTAATATATAAGACAGTAGAAATGTCAGCTCTAACTACCGATACGCTTATAAAAAGCTGGCATATTTACTTTCAGACACTGATGGAAGTCAACACCTGCATTTCCATCAACTCTGGCCTATCTAAATTTATATATTGTTTAGTTATACATTTCAAAAGTCTTAGTTTAGATAGAAAGCAATTATCCTTTATGATTTGCTGCTGTTAAAAAGACAAACAGTTCCATGTGACACAGGGAAACAGTGATTTTATTCAGGGCAACAGAGGGGTGAAACTAAAATAAAACCTAAGTGGGAACAGGCAAGGAAATCAAGACTGATGCTGGGCTTGGGGAAGGGTCTGAGCTGTTGTGGCACAAGGGCTTAATATGTGATGGGGGACCAGGCAAGGGAGAACACTTTATACGATGGATGACTGACTGCAGGTGAATGGGGTTTGTCAGTCAGACTATGCCTTGTCCCAGCAGAACCAAGCCCGTTCCCTGGTCTTTTTCCCTGGTATTAACAGGTATAAACTTATAGTAAAAGAAGGGAGATGACAGACCCCTTGGGTGTTTCTCCACACTCTCAGTCATTTATAAATTGCTGTAATGCATTCATTTTACAGGTTTGAGTGCCATGCTGCTTCTGCCAATCAGGGACAATCTAAGGGGTGGGTGTGACCCCCCTCCCCAGGAAATATCTGGCCGCCCCCACTGCCATCCCACATCAAAGTAATAAAATTAAAATATACATTATTTCCTAAGCAGATTCACAGAACAGACATGTGCAGCCATCCCCAAAAATATAACTGGACCTCACTGGCCACCCCAAACAAAGAACGTCTGCAGATGCCCCTGCTGCTGGTAATCCAGACGGAAACCTCGTACTTGAAAATTCTCAAACCCTACATGTAATAAAAGCACTTGACCTGTGTTTGGCCAGCATTCTGCTGGCAGGTTTGTACTGATATATTATAGTGAGTTGTCAAGTCCTCATCATGAAACGTGAAAGACAGTGGAGAAGGGATACTGTGAATGGTTTACACTGAGGTTCACTGATCCTGCAAGTTCTCTACTTAGGGACAGTATAAGAACTTGTACTCTGTCACCAGCTTCAAAAAACAAACCTAAAATGTTCTGAAGACTGATGATTTCCATCAAAGTGGGTTGGCATGAATTGGCATGAATGGTCGATTTTATAAGCAGCACAAGGCCCCACCATGTATGGGTTAAATAAAAAAAAACCATAAATAAATAGGGTATACACATTGTACCATTACCTTCTAATAAGAAACTAATACAACTACAAGCATTGTGATGTCTGACTAATCAGTCATTATGTTTCCTTTTCCACTATTCGTCAGTTTAATGATGTCTCCTGCCGATAACTTTGTGTCATAATGATTTCTGTCAGTGATGGAGGGTACAGAGCAACCAGGAATGCAGGGTCTCCCAGGCGACCAGTCCCCTGCTCCGTAAGAAATGCACCATCAATTCCTTGGAGTTTTGGTCCATTTTCCAGTGCTGAAAGTGATAAGGTGGTGAAATGGACCCGCAGAATAAAAACAGTAGGTGCCCTGTCTGTTTTATGCTATATGCATGTATTGATGTGATGCACCAGTGTGCAGAAGTCACTCAGGAAAAGAACATCGGCTGATTTAATGCCCTTGTCCATGGAGTGTCAAAATGAGGATTCCCCTCATGCAGCCTCAGGCCAGGAAAATATTTTTGCATCTTGGTTCAGCCATGCATTCCTCAAGGAGGGCATAACTAGCACCATCCCAGTCCACAGGGGGTCAGTGTCATTGATAAAGGACACAGCGGGCATTAAGCTAAAGGAGGTAACTGGTTGCAGTGGGAAGAGTTTTGCATATTTTAATATTCACATACCAGATGCTGGTTCTGCCTGCTAAAGGTATCATCCTTCCATCCAGCGGCCTCTAGTGGTCATTAGTCCACTAAGTCAATATTGGTAAGCTTTAGCACACGTTTTTCAGGATTAAATATAATAGTAAACCAGGTTGGATAGACAATAGAACCATGAGACAGAGATATGAAATACGGATAAGGGTGGAGATATTTCACATGCAGACGACAAAAGAAAAGACAGACAGGTATCGGCACATAAAAAACACACATCAGGAAAAAAAAAAGGAATAAAAGGCTACAGTAAGGTGCAGGTGATCTAATTGTGTTCTGGAGACCAACCTCAGCCAGCCTTCTAATAAGGAACTTGATTCTTTTCTCCCTGCAAGGATACCGACGGCGCAACCCCGTCAAACAAAGCATCTTGTATGGACGCTGGTGTTTCCTCTCTTATGATTCTGAATTAAATAGAAATTCTTTCCTTCATCTGAAACATGACCGTTATCGTGAAACTGTGTTTTGTACATATCGTGATGCGATTACATTTCAGTATCAGCAGATACAAAGCAGACACCTTGTATTCTGCTCTGGGAAAAATTAAGAGACCACAGCACAATTTTTTGTTTCCACCATTTCTCAGTATTTGAGTGCATACACACACACACACACACACAGCAGTGTACTTCACACCTGCACTTAATGCACCCCAATCACTTGAGGTCATCCACTGATTTATGGGACACTGTCAGATAAGTTAACGGTCATCACTCCCATTAAAGAGCTGCTTCTTCCCAGTGTCTCCTACTTCACCTTATTCTTGTATCCTGCTGCCTTAGAAATTTTGAACCTGGAAGCAACCTGCTGCTCAGCGTAGCCTTCTGCCAGCTAATCCACAATTAACCAGGATATAAAAATGCAGATTTTTTAAAAAAATATAAAGTGGCCTCTTAAGTTTTCCAGAGCTGTATATAGCTCTGATGTTCATAGGCCTACCTTGGCCAACATGTGTTGCAAAAGGACTGTTTTTATGTCACTTTTCCCAGAATCAAAAATGTACTTACAAATTTACATATCTGACACAAGGATCGGTTAAGTAAATCTCCTTAAAAGAACACATTTTTTCCAAGCATCAAATGTTCATACATACCTCACAGATGTAATTTCTACTAGCTCAGTTTTCAGTCAACACCAAAACATTCACAAAGTGAGGTTTTGAGTACCAGTACAAAAACATGAAAAAAGCAAAACTATAGCCCAAACAGGAGGGGTAGATAGCCCTTCTGTGCAAACAGGGGTACTGGCTCTTCAGCACATTACAAATCACAGCCTCTCAGTAACAGAAACAAAGAAGAGTGTGCCACCAAATCGCCACAGGTTTGCCATCGTTTATTTGCCTGGCAGTTTTTATTCAAATTGCAGCTGCTAATTTATACCATCTGGTTCCGGAAAATATAAAGTGTTATATTATTCATGTGCTTTTGGAGACTATGAATGTAAACTGGGTGTCAATTACAGCAAAGGATAGCTCCGTCTTGGAGCGAGACTCTTCCTACGCTGTATGGCACAGAATAATATTAGGTATGACACTGATGAAAATACATAGTCTGTCGTTAGCAGACAGATGGATTTTGAGCAACATAGCATTAAAATTAAGCAATTGAGAAAAACGATATGGGTAGTGGGGAGGAGTTACGAAGCCAGTAACAGTTGGGTCATACTGAGTGCTTTTTATTTACTAACTATAGATCATAAAGCTTCTTATTTGCTTTCTCAAAAGACCGTACAGAGTTAATATCAATTACAGCTAAGCCCAGTTTAAGTGAAAAACTTACTACAGAATTTCTCCCACTACATTATTTTGATTTTCGGGCAAATAGTAAATTAACAATGACTGGGCTACTGGCGAATGTCTGGCATGACTGATAAGGAAACACTGTTTGTCTATTGTTTCAAATGTATTTGATTGTATGTGTGACAATGATACATTGATTTTGTTTTTTAAGTTTCAAAGGTATGTACCTCAAAAGGTTAGAATGCCCAGAGCAAAGGACACCCTGTCAATCACAGAGTACACACTCAAACTGTGTAGCAGGAGGCAGACAGTTAGGCTAACTGTCTACATTTGGTCCCCACAATGTAATATAAACCTAACCCACACACACATGCACACACACACAAGGATTTTGGATGGATATGATTTGAAATGAGTATCACAGCATTGTGAAGATGGTGCTTTCGGTTTTTGTGCATGCATGGGAACAAAACGAAAAATTCTCTTTCTGAAAGCCTTTCTACAAAAGATCCATACATTCTAAGTGTCTAAAATTCCACTTTTTGATACTTCCTCTTATCCACTGCTTTTCCTACATGACTTTAACCAGAGCAAGACGCCTTGTGTGGTCCTTGTGCAAAGAAGGGGCTTGCTGTCCATCCCAAAATAGATGCTAGCAACATCTTAACATATTGGTGACCGAAGGAGACACATCCTTACTTGAACAAACCCAACTGAAAATAAATGCATAATCTCCTGTTAGTTCAGGAAATGACATTAACAAAGGGGAACATGTATTTTGATCATAACCAATAAAACAACAGTGCAGTGCTGGATTAGAAATTCATATCTTGAACACAACATGACACAAATCTTTTAGGCTGGAAATAGAATGACAATGCTGTAAAGATAAGGCACATGTTGATTAAAGTGATTGTTCTCACTGACTGGTGGTACAGAGGAAACTGAAATTCACATCTCCCCAGCCTTGTAGGTCACAAAACTACACGTGAGATCATCAACCTAAGCCAATGGAGAATAAAACATAAAAATGTGTTTCTCACCATACTATATGAAACATACATCAGTTTCAAATGTTCCTTTGTACGGTATTGTTGAGAGACTTGTGAGGTGATCAGTTGGGGTTAGCGCCAAGGGGCTGGTGGGACGAGGTTATTTTAAATTCTATCATTTAGGGATGAATGTGACGTGGCAATGTGTTATTGCAAGACACTCACTTTTCTCTCTGTACTGGTATCTCTTCGAAATACATTGTGCCCTAGACCTATTAGTGAGTTATTTGTTTTATACATTCATTTATTTGTCTGCAGGACACCGGCTTTCCTCTGCTACCCTTTCAGGAAAGATAGAGATGAGGCTCTTAAAGTAGCTTCCCTTAACGTTAGGGTCTAAATCGAGTTATCAAATGCCAGAGCATCCTCTCATTCTTAAAAAATAGGAAAATCACATAACTTTTCTACACTTATCTCTCCTGGAACACAGTAAACTGCACAGAGGCTTGTGAGTATATGCCAAAATTCTGTCACAACTGTAGTTGTGGTGTACAATTGTAGTGTACCTATACTTACATACAGGTACCCTCCTATTACATTAGAAAATAATTTAAAATATTATATATTATAGAGGATGAAATGTCAGACATCATCTCTGGTTAACCTTATGCAGAACATATATTATTGGGACGTGTTTTCACAACATCTCTGTAGTCTAGTGTCAAATGCCATCTTACTTTCAGTCCAATTATTGTTATTGGGAGGAAATTGTAACTGTATTGGTAATAAAATTACCATCAAAGTTGACATTATCTTTGAAAATTAGCTCTCCTATTAGGACAGTACATAATCCCAAAGGGGGAGACCACCTGTTCCTTTCACAACCCCATCAGTTCTTCTCAGGGATGGATTTTTCTTTTTATCTCATCTGGAACTGGGAGTTCACAAATGGTATATAGATTTTGTCTGATGCATCGAAGTCCTTTATGATTAAATAGTCCTGCATTTGTGAGTTCCAGTAGTAAACAAATTTTGTTTGTAAGTAGACCATAAAGACACTCTCTCTATTTTACTGGAAACAGCCACACAGTCTACATGAAGGGACAATCGTTTCATGCAAAAAAGCCATAGAAAAGGAAGCCAGAAAGAACAAACTAGATAAAGAAATATGTCAAATCTAAACAGGAATTTAGTATTTTAGAATCCTTCAAAGTTTAAAGTCGTCGTTCATTTCCAAAATTCTAACCAAATACTATTTTATTTAAAGCATGACTCTACCGATAAACCAAAAAAAAAAAAAAAAAGCAAATTTACAAGTGGAAGAACAAAAAATAATTATATTCCTGTTAAGCTAATTATATTCCTGTTAAGCTAGTCTCTTCTTAATAATCATTTATATGATGGAAGGATGGATGACTGAGATTATGGTTTGACAACCTGGTGACATGAGGACCAGAAGAACCAGAAGACCATAAGGAAGAATGTCCACTGCTTATTAAATCTTTGCCTGTTCTCTGTCTAATCTCTGCTTGGTCCTACTCTGTGTGCCTCTGACATTGAGCTCTGCCCAGTCCAACCACACTTGATAGACTAACATCAACTTCTGCTTTAGATTTAATCTTCACTTTGAAAGAGGTGGAACAGAACTCCTGTTTCTTTTTTTCAATTGAACAGGGCTGCAAATTTTGTACTCGTTGGGTTGGATATGTTTCTTGTGGCAGCAGTTTTGCATACAATTGTGGCTGAGGCTAGTTTACAGAGCTGCTGATTCATTTCTCCAGCCATTTTTAGGCCACACTTTGGGGGCGTTTAACAATTATCCAGTTAAGTATCCACCTATCCCTTCTAATGCCGTCATTATTTTTCAGTCATTATGTTCCTGACTATGCAATTTTTTGGGAACTGTTAGCTTCTTAATGATTTTCCAGCCTCTTTTATAGCTAATATATACTGATCATTTACATTAAACCTTGACAGTTTTGTTTTGTTTGAAATCCTTTGTCTTATAGCGTTTCCATTGTTTGGTCCATTCCATGCACACTGTTAACCCAAATTAGTTGACTTTACTATAAAATGCTTGTAAACCCGTTGCACTAAACAATTTTAGATTTTATACAGGGTGAAAATAAACATGTTAAGTTGTATTAACATAGAACATTTATTAGGGATAGCAGATAAATTAAGCTTGCATTAGTAGTCTTTACTAAAAATCATTAGTTCACATTACGAATTTTTTAACAAAAGATTTTAAGTAGTGATAATTGTTATATTTAAGAAATGTATTATAATCTTAATTTTAAAATGTTTAAATTTTGAAGAAATAATCAACATTTCAATGTTTTTTTTTATTTTATTGTTAACATAGTTGTACTTAACTTTTCAACCAAAAGACATTTTTTGCATTAGCAAACAATTTCGCTTGTTAACAATCAATTTTTTTTAGAACACAAACACACATTATTCAACAATATGCTATATCCATGTGAATGACTGAAAATGCATTAAAACTGGATAAGCATTAAAACCTGAGGCAAACCTCTGAAACTGAGTTGACCACATTAACTTACATCAATACAACAACTGATTTGCAGATTTAAACACTTGGCACAGAAACTAAACTTACAGTAACGACAGGATGATCATAATCAAACTGCAAGTTGATTTTTTAATGATTGTATCTTGGGTTTTAAGTTACTGTGGCCCAACATGAGGAGAACTTGTTGAATGAATTGAAATGTGTTTTTCATTGTTTTGGGATAGTTCAAATGCAGTGCATATGCAAGGCCAAAGAGAATGCACACAGCTTTCGGCAAGTCTTTAATTCCTTCCATAACGACTTCTCCCTCGATAACGATCTTAACTGAGGCAGGATTGAGGTGAAGAAAAGATGGGCACACAACACCTTGCTCAACAAGGAAGATTCCGAAGTCAAGGTGGCGAGATGACTGATCACAGTCCTACCAACAGAGCAGATCAATGACATTTCTGATTAAATAACCATCAATAACATTAAACAAATAGCCTTGTAATGACAGACACATGACAAAATGTGTGAATAGATTATGACTGCTTGTGTGAATAGGTTATGACCGTACTTCTTCTAAACGGTTAGTTCATCCAAAAATGAGCATTTTGTCATTTCGTTATTTACCCTCACATCATTCCAAAACCATAAAACTTGTGTATTTTTATACTTCCTTCCATTCAAAGTCACATAAAGCCAATTTATCTTTTCAAAAGATTTCTATCTTTTGAAATCTACCCAACAGACCTTTAAAATGAGGTTATCTGGACTTTTAAAATAGGGACAGAAAGTCACAGGTTTTATTAAAAACACCTTAAATTGTGTTCTGTAGATGAACAAAAGTCTTATGGGTTTTGACTGACATGTGGGTGAGTATATGATGACAATATTAGAGAGAGGTTGGAAATAGCTTTTGCTACTCCCAGTTTCAATGGTTTAAGCTATGTGTAAATGTTTATAAAATACAAGGACTATCTATTAATAAAATGCTTATGTTTTCATGGTACTTCATGTACTACATGTATTTATGATAACATGAGAAAATAAGTTACTTACAAAGCATGCTTTGAAGAAGTCCGTGGGTTTGTCACCAAGAAGAATCGGCAGCCCTCTGAGCACCAGTGACCTAATATCAGTTGGCTCTTGAGTCTGTTGGGTAGTTTAAAATAAGAGGATTAATAGCTATAACAATAGGAAATTATCTAGAAGAGAGCAGAATAAACAACGCACAATTTTGTTGGACAATTTTATTAGACAACCAATATAGTATCACTTATTGTGAAATTTTTAACAATTGAACTGTAAAAAAATAATGCAGTAATAATATGGATATGGAAATAATATGGACCAACCTTGGTTTGTTGTAAAAGG
>JAODKF010000116.1:8603478-8618066 GCA_026779585.1 Mormyrus proboscirostris
TGTATGGAACTCTAAATCAGGGGGGTCATTTGGAGGCATATGTTCTACTTGGGCCATTTCATTGCCAGAATTAATTACACCACCACAGACTAATTCTGACCTGAACATCCTCAAATTGTCTGTTCTGTGCTTTCTGCTTCTATGTGCTAAGTTATTAACTTCTGCTTGCAATCTTAGCTTTCAAATACTTTAAATTACTAATATAAATAAGAAAAATAATCACTCGTGTAACTTTAGCTTTAAGTGTTACCAAAGGAAAGTTAGCGTTCTGCACGTGCACATGCATTATATGAACCGACAGAAATAAAACTTTATGCAGACTGTTTAGCTACAACACACGTTGTAGCTAAACTGTGAACATACAGAGAAACACTAGATAACATTATAAATGGTGACCAGACAGAAAAACTAATTTATATTATAATGTTATAGCCTAACTGAACCAACAGGGAAATAAAAAATTAAAAAATAGCGTTGACCAACACATTAACACTACATTAACATTTTAGAGTTCAACATCAGTCCGGATTTGGGGTTATCGCTTTTGTCAGAAATGCATAAACAGATAAAAACTTCTTTACAAACTCACCGTTACACGCTGCTTTCAAAAATCCGCAATACATGCGCACCACCGGCCGGGTACACTCTCCAGGTAGCATCCTGCCCTCGTAAAAATCTGATGCAATCAAGGCCCCGCCCCTCCCTTGCAAAAACGCAATGTACCGAGGTGTCATTACTTAAAATGATCATTACGCTCAGTTTTTTCTTCTGAATAGTACAAACAACTAATTGGAGTTAGTAATGACACTGATTTTTTAAAAACAAAAAAGAATAAGTAATGACCACTTAAAATGTTTCATTAACATAAAATCCGGGTTTAGAGTGCATGTATCCATCCAATATTTAATAAAAAGTAACTATTTTGGCATTTACTGTATTGGTGCATTCAGCTCTATGCCAGGCTATAGAGTTACATGTAAAGTTTACATCCCTGTGTAGTTACATGTAGGGTTTACATCCCTGTAGAGTTACATGTAGAGTTTACATCCCTGTAGAGTTACATGTAAAGTTTACATCCCTGTAGTGTTTCATGCAAAGTTTACATCCCTGTAGAGTTTCATGTAGAGTTTACATCCCTCGCCACTGTCTAGTTTTTTTTTCTCAGTCCTTGTTTTGTCTCTTTCTTTTCCTTGACTGTTCTATTTTAAAATGTCTTCACATCTTAAGAAAATCAAATCTGTTATAATAGCTGAAAGATGAATGAAAGCATCATTATCTATTTTTATTTATGGGCTGTATTCATTTGTGAGCCAGACTGAAAAATGGAGCACTGAGAGCCTCGCCTTCCAAATATATCGCGAACAGCTGAGAGTGTCTTGCATGATTCCTTATATGAGCTCATTAAAGCTAAACCCAACATGGATTTTTTTGGCTACTCTGCTGTTGCCCATTTGTAGTTTAGCATCATAATAATGTTACCATAAAAATATCCCCATAGTTTTTCATTTTTAAATATTGTGAGATGTATAGGGAAGGGAGACAGGTCCATGTTAACCTGCCAAAAATAGGTACCATATATTACAGACTAGGAATTATTTTTAATACATGACAAAGGAAATGTATTCATTTGAATGGGGATTTAAAGGTGACACTTTAATGTGCTTCCACAAGATTTTTTATTACTTTATTTCAATGTGGCACTTAATCAGCACAAAATTACCATCCTACCTACATATCAGATATTTGTGGCAATTATACATATATTTCTCATGGACTGGAAAAAGACAAGATTTTCCTTTTTACTTAGTGTTCAATACTATAATCCTGAGTATTTGTACAAAGACCAAAATGAGAAATGATTATCTTAAGGATGACAGGTTTGAGGCAGAAGTCTACCAGCAGGGACAAAGGACTAAAAATATGACATTATATACACTATATTGCCAAAAGTATTGGGACACCTGTCTTTACACACACATGAACTTCAAGAATATTATTCTTAATATACTCTATAGGCTGTAGGTTAATATGGAGTTGGGCCACCCTTTGCAATAGAGCTGTAACGAATTCAGAGGGTAGGGAAAACGAATACACATCACTATACTTGGAAGTGAATATGAATATTTATTCATGAATATGAATATACTGTAAGTTGTGTTTAACAAAAATAACCTCAGAATCTAAACAAACATTTTGAAAATGTAAGTTATGGCAACCCGACATGACAAAAATTGTCATAATAAGAAATAGCAAATCATAAAATCTCTTAGAAACAAAGAATATTTTTCAGATATTTACATCATTTGATGATTTTCAAATGACTGACAAAACTGGTAATATGCACTTGAAACCCTTTTTGAGCTCCAAAATATCATTATATTACCCTCAAATGTATCAATAAATCAAACTATTTCTATTTGAAATACTTAGCACATTTTCTTCTAATACTTTTATCAATCCTTAAGCACAGCCATGCCAAACTGTCACAGAAATACAAACTTTTAAAAATAGTAGAAAATAAATTTCATTTAAAGTTTAGCACATAGATCGTTTCATTGCACCTGCTGAATTTTACCCAGCTTGTAGCCCCGTATTGTCAGTCAGGCAATGATTGTGATGTGATTGGGACTCTGCATCAGTGGTACCTGTGGTTTAATGTGTATTGGAGTCCACGGTATATACAGGGTTTATTAACTGGAGCTATGTATCAGTCCAGCATTAAGGTTCTGTGTTTTGAGAACAGACATTATTATCAGTGATCTCGTTGATGACTTTGCAATGCTGTGGTGTGATTACAAGATACACGCATTTAATCTTCCATTCTGCAATCAATAAACTTTGTATTAGTACAACTCTGAAGGTACTTTTTATTTTGTAATTCAGCAATCCACAGGCTCAAACCATGGGCACCTCTGTTATACTGCCCTGGAGGCAGAAGAGGGGCGCTACACAAGTGATTGAAACAGCTGAATGATAAGGGTGTCCCAGTATTTATAGTGTAGATGTGTGCATTGTGCAACACTATACATTTTAAACAAAATAAAACTTGTTCATCTTCTTGCAACTGACAGAGTGGTACAAGCAGGCAAATTTGCAGATCTTAAATACCCAGTGGCATGGTAAATAATGCAAAACTGCCATTGACAGACCTTTGCTGAAGAAAGCATTGTTTCCATTGCGATTAGTAATTACAGTTGTCTAATTATGCCTAATGTTCTTTTTCTTGTTAAACTTATTGAGGAAGTGGTGTCTATCTAGCTTAATGGTTACTTCAGTGTTCATAATGTCAATGAAATTTTTAATCCTGTTTTGAGAACTTTTCATAGATCTGAAATGATGCTTTTTTTAAAGGTTTTAAATTATCTGAGGTTTTCTATTTTTATTTTCCTTGCTATCAGTCCTGTCTTTAACCAACAGCATACAGCTTCAACCGCTCTTCTCAGGTCCCTTCAAGTTAACACACGCACAGAACAATCTGCAATTCCCGAGCTGCGCCACTGTCCTGATATTAAAGTATTTCATGAATAGTGCAATAGAAAATGTGATAGATATATCCAAAAGATGACATTATAGGCGATTATAAATATATCCAGAATGCATCAGGTTTTTAAAGTGATTAATAAATATCTAGACAACTGCTCATATCAATAAAAGTGCTATCTGCATTTTTGTTGCGTGAACACCCAGGACGAAACAATTGCAGGTTACGGGCCTTGCTCAAGTATCCAACAGAGTAGAATCACTCGGGTCATTCATGTGATTTGAACCCAGAATCTCCATCCTCAGAGCCACCAATCTGTCCTATAGATGCCTCTAGAAGCCAATAAATACAAGACAAAAATTGTTGTGATTGGTGGAGTTAGACAATAAATAATCTGGAATAATCTGGTTTATTTGTAAACCCTACCTTTGAAGGTCAAAGACCATGTCAAAGTAATTGATCAGAAATTATGTCAGAGCCATATCAGAAATGTCTCCAAGATAGGTTAAAACCAGCTTCAGAAACCTGCCATGCAATCGCAACATGATCTCCACTGTTGACTGCAAAATACATGCCTAATGTTAAATATCCATCCATCTTCTGTGACCACTTGTCCTATTCAGCGTCACGGGGAGTGTGGAGCCTCCTGGAAGGTATAGTCACCTATTCAGTTAATCCAATGTTGAACTGTGGGGTAACATCAGAGTACCTGTAGGAACCCACCACCAATACTGGGAGAGCACGAGACTCGAAACACGAAGAACTGGAACCAAGAATCAAACCACAGTGATACCAACTGAGCCACCACACCACCTCTTCAAAAAGCCGTTTAAGTTAATCTGTGTTAAAAGGAGTTAATAACTTATAAAACCACTGAAGATGTAAGAAAGTGCATCAATAGATCATTAGATATGTACATTGTTATATACATTTACATTAAAATAAAATTTTATGACACTCTTCATCTAGATAATCCTCCCAATGAAACTTAAAATCAGAAAAAATGTCAAAGAACTGTCATCAATCATAGAACATTCTCAAATATATGATGCAGTTCATTGACAGGATAAAATAAATTTTCATGGAAAAGTAACTGTCTATCCATTCATCCATCTTCCAGACCTCTTATGCCATGTAATGTTTCCATGAGATAATCCAATAAGCATATTTAATGGGATGTCACTGAGTGGGTATTAGAATGTATTCTAATAAGATTTGTAAATTCTGTTCACCCTGTACTATATTGAAACCACTACAAAAACACATTATTTGATGCTTTACCTTGTGAATCTAATAGTTTTTATTATTTATATACTTTTTGAAAATATATACTCATATCAGATCTGATTTGCATTGTTGGGTCAGTTGAGTGTTTACCACTGTATAACATCACCATTTCTTTTATTGACGCTTATTAAGGATTTGGGCACCGACGACCTCAATCGGCAGGCAATATTTTCCCCCATGTGTCCATTATGCAGCTCTCAATTGTGCAATTGTATGGGGAATTCATTGCCATATTCTGCACTTCATAATGTGCCACATAATCTCAATGGAAGACAGGTCAGGACTGCAGGCAGGTCAATCTAGTACCCACACTCCTGGTCTATGTACTGTAGCCATAAACTTATCATCCAGGAAGAATATGGGTTGGTGATATCCTACTGGAGAATGCACAGACGTCCCAGAAAAAATGCGGCATCTGTACGGCAGCGTAGGTAGCTCCGAAATCTGTGCATATCTTTCTGCAGTAATGGTGCCCCCATAGATATGCAGGCTACCCATACCATGGGCACTGACACCCCCATCCTATGACAGATGCTGGCTTTTGGACCTGATGCTAATAACAGCTGTTCCCAAGCCCACGTGATAATATTCCTAACAGAAGCATGACGTCTGAGGGATCGGAATTCATGCACATTCAGAAGAGGTTTTCGCCCTTGCCGTTTAGACACCGAGATTTGTCCAGATTCTTTTGAATCTTAAAATTATATTGTGCACTACAGAGGGTGAAATGCTCAAAATCCTATGAATTTGTATTTGGGGAAAATTGTTCTCCAAGTGCTGGATTATTCATTGATGTTTCTGTTGACAAATTGGCAAGCCATGACCCATCCTTGTTCTTGAGGGACTAGGTCTTTTTTGGAGGCCAATAATAAATCAAACAATTAATCTTTATTTACGTAGCACTTTTTAACCACAGGGTTTAACACAATTGCCTCACCTGTTTCACATCAACTTGTCGCATCATTATTAGTCCTAAACTGACCCCATGCAAAGGTTTTTGGAATGTGCTTCAGGAAGCAATTTCAGAATAAAGACATATCTTCTAAAAACAATGCAGTTGATTACATAACAGATGAAATACCTTGCTTGTATACTTTTTTTTGTTTGAATATAAATCAAAGTAAATTTGCAAATTGTCCCTTTGGGGTTTTATTAGCATTTTCCATACTGTCCATTTTTGGAATCAGGGTTGTAGATATCAGAATCATATGAAGAATGTGCTTCAAAGTATGAAAATATTTATTTGCCAAAGACTTCAATGTTCCTGTGAACAGTGACAAAAAACATAACATGCTGAAATATAAAGTGCAGTGCACCCTGAAAGTCACAATGTTTATAATCATTTAAATTCCACACCATCTTACTGGTTAACAACTTGATTCAATCAACAGCGATAATTCTGAACCAAGTCAATTGGCACATTAATGCAACAGCTCAATGACCTTCTTGCCAAATATGATTTAAACTGCTTATTTTTGCTGCCTGATGTTCAGATCAGTACTAATAAGATAGGGTCAGAACAGAATAATTCTTTATGGCCAGAAAATCATTCCTGTGCAAAAAATGGGAGGAGGGGGTGATTTTAGGGATGACATCAGAATAAAAACACAAAGATTTTTCTTAATAAAAACTTCATCACAAGAAAAACTCACAGACCAGAAGTATTAATGTTAATACTCACCATTCATGAACTACTTTACTACACTTTGTATGTTTTGTTGAACAACATGTTTATAATAATGTCATAAAAACAAAGTCAGAAACGTTTCTTGATTTAAAAGGTACCAAAATGTAGTCCAGGTACCAAAATTAGTCCCCTAATGGGCAGCTGGAATCTATTAATAGCTACAATTAGCTGGCTTTAATAAAGATAACAGATTCTTAACCCAGAGTCTTAACAGAGTCTTTCCAAACCAGGCACCCACTGTCCTTATCTAGTATCAGTCCCTCTTCTTCTGCACGTGGATCAGTTTACTCAGTCAACTTAAACCATCTTACTTCTCTTCCAGTTTTTGGCTTAGCATACTTCCTGATTAGGATTTTCGCATAGTGGAACTCAGTGGTAGTGTTATTGGTCAGCAAACTCGATATTGGCTTTCCAGAAGCTCAATAAACCGTAGTAATACCTTTTGTATAACACTTCAGAACCAGGCATACTTTTATGCCTGTCTACCATTCTAGCGTGGAAGCCAGTCCGCTTTTAGGTTTGTAAGCCAGTTTTTTTGGGGCTCATTCACTTCATGCGTTAATTTCCCAATATATGCAGGTGAACTAATCATTCATTAAATCTGTTTATGCCTATGCCAATCTCGCAAACACAAATACTATAGTAAATCACAGTGGTGCGAAGAAGTATCACAACCACATATTCAGCTATTTATTGAGCATCTGAAATATTCAGCATTAAGGGAGGTGTAAGATGTTGTTCATGTCTTTTGATTTGGGTGGGTTATAATTGTAGAACAAGCCTTGAATTTACATATGCACCCCTGGCCCTTGAGCTGGCTTTTGAAAATGATTCAAAATTCTGTTGAGGTAGGCTAATAAATATTAGAATATTGTGAAGAATGTTTCATGCATCAGTTAAATAGTCCTTGACGAGATGGTAATAAATACCCAGCAGAAACATATAATCAGAGCTTGCTGAATGGCTGAATGTTCACTTTAATTTATAACATTAAATATGAGCACATAGGTGCTAGAGATTTTGGGACCCATGAAAGCGTATCATATTGGCCCCCAAGTCCAGACCAATCCAGTTGTTTTCCAGATTTTTTGAGGGCCCCTGTCACTCGGGGGTTAGTTTTTTGACTGTATTTACAGATCTTTGTGGAGACCTGGAAAATGGTCCCCACAACGTCAAAATAACAGGTTTTCATCACATTGTGGAAAAGATTTGGTCACCACAATGTAATTTAAACATGATCCAGACACACACACACACACACACCTGTATCTTTCATTAGTTCTCATAATAACATTTTATTGGGATCAAATAAGAGACATTGAAAGTGTCAGGGTGGTAGACAATTTGGAATAATTGTAAAACACTAAAATGTTTCCTATTTCATATGATTAGACCTTGGCCATTACCAATTACTTACAAGTTTCAGATTCCAAACACAGGGAACATGATTGTGTCATGAATTGATTCATAAGGGCTGATTAGCATGTGTTTTACAGGAAACAGCAATGTCACAGAGCACAGAAAGCCCTCATCTTCCTCCAGGAAATAAAAAGCAAGCACCTTTTAACAAATATTTTGCCCAACATCACAGAAGCATGAGACAATACAAGCTTGCTAGACCGTTATCTGTGAAGCTGTCTTGTATGTGAAATTCACCGTCAAGTGGTTTTTGTTTTTGTAGTGGAGGTCTGTTGAAGCGTGTCTTGTTTTGAGGCTGGGTCTTCTTTTGTTTACTTCATCCTTCCTAGTTGAGCGATATAAAAGAATTATCATCACGAGTAGAAAGAACCATAGAGATTTACAGGTTTGCTAAAGGAATCATGCAATCCTCACTAATTAGTGACCAAATTGTTTCCCATATCAACAGCAGTACACGTTATCGTGTCCTAAAGCTTGAAAGCCTTTACTGCAATTATTTTGATTTATGTTTGTTCATGTTTATTGTTAAATAAATAAGTATACCTCATGTACTATGCTTCCTCTAGACATTCATTAGAGAGGGAAAAAAATGACAAATTGGCTTAAAGTACATTGATGATGTTTGAGTATTTATTTTGTTTTGTTGTAGGAAGAACAACAAGCCATACATTGTAATGTACCCTTGCAAGCGCATGTCATGTCAAGTATTAATTACTAGTAGCAGCTTGCAAACTTTGTGATAGTCACGTGAAATGTTATAGTTGATGCAGGAGGGTGGAGAGAGCTAATGGTGTCTGAAATTTTAGGTATACAAAGGAAAGAATGCACTGCCAGTGTGGAACGGATCAGCGGATGTTAATGTTTCTATATTAATTAGAAAATGGGAAAACAAAGGAAGATAATCAGATAGGAAGAGGATGCAAGAAAGCGCAAAAGAAAACGAAAGACCATACACTCTTATAGCAAAAGGATATTTAATTTTAAATTATTCAAATATACTCAATATTTACTCTTAAAATAGACCAGGTAGTAGCTGTCCAGTAAATGTTCACACAGAAACACACTGCAATGATTTATCATCCACAGGAATGATTGACGAAGAGTGAAACTGCATGAGTGATATAGGAAGAGCACTAAAATCAGCACGGGCTGTGGAATGGTGGGTCTTTCATGTGGAGAGCCGGCCGAACCTTGGCAGCTCAGAAAGTGAGAACTTGATATCGGTGAAGCACACAAAGGGGTCAAAAAGACAAGTAACATATAGGGGTATCTTTATGTTGTTGGTTAGAAATCCAAATATAAGTTACTGCTACTCGGCACATGATATTTAACCTCTGGCACTTCTGCAATCGTCCTGGGTCTGACATTAAACTGCATCCGGCCCTACAAGCGGTCCTCCAACTTGCAGGGAAGCAAATTTTTGGGGGGTTGGTGAAGGGATTAGCACTCCACCCACCATAATACAAATCACAACTGCTCGATATAAACAGGCACGATACTCTTCTGCTCTCCACGGGAGTAGCTCTGCTGCAGCCGCCCACAGAAAGCCTTTGGGAGCCCCATTCCCGGACGAGTCAAAACCGTCACAGAGCTAATAGGGTCAGGCCTGTTGGGGTTCAGGGCTGGTGTGGTAGTAAGACATCGCCGGCTGCATGGCGGAACTTAGGATCCAGTTTGAGGCGACCCATCCGGGTAGGCGCGTGGAACGTGCTGTCTCTCTGGCAAGATGATCATCTTCCTCTGCTGATGGGGGAGCTTCGTAAACTCTGCGTTTCGGTGGCAGCACTCTCTGAGGTACACAAGCCAGGGATTGGTCAGATCTCTGTAGGTGGGTATACCTACTTTTGGTCTGGTCTGTCTGATGACTGACCAGCTACTGAAGGACTAGCTGTTGTTGTAGCAGAATGGCTCCTTCCGATGGTGTCTGATGTCTGATCCTTTCCACGAGCTTATTATGAGACTCAGGCTAAGGTGTCTTGTCTGTTGTCTCAGTGTATGCTCTGACTGTGGTGAGTGATGTCTTGTTGAGGGAGACATTTTATTTGCAACTTCACTCAGTGGTTGAATTGTGCCCACGAGGTGACACTCCTCTGGTCATGGGTGACTTCAATGCGACCACTGGCACTGACAGGGCTGGCTATGAGGATTGTATCAGTCCCTATGGGTCTGAAGACCACGGTGAAAGTTGCTCCATGTTCCTTGACTTTGCGAAAGGTCAGGGGCTGCAGGTGCCTGGATCTTGGTTCCAACACCCTGAGCCACATCATTGGACTTTGTACACTAAGACTGGTGGTGCAGTGAAGGAGATCGATCACATCCTCATGAGCAGACACTGGAGAATGCAGGTTCTACAGAAGTGCCCAGTTTGTGAATTCTGACCACAGACTTGTTGCTACTCTGAAGATTCAGCTTAGATCCAGTAGGCTACTACCTACTAGGAGAACAAGGCTGGACTCATCCAGACTCCAAGATCAGGCTGTTTCTGATGAGCTTGCACGCAATTTGTGTGAAGAACAGACTTGGAAGCGACTGCTGAAGGAGGTTGCCAGAATGAGATGTTTCTTCTTGCAGGGCACCCTGGATATTATCGAAAGGAGTCACAGTACATGAAGCCAACTGTACTAGGACGTGAAGGACGGTTGTGAGGGGTCTGAGGACAGATAAAGAGGCGTTTGTTAGACAAATTTGTGAGCAGATGACACACCACCTGTGGTCTAGTGACCCAAGTTCTGCTTACAAAGGAATCAAAGCATTACTCACATCTGAATCTGTTCCTTGGAGACTTGCAGTCAGGGCGAATGATGGAACAGTCCTTACGGATGACACTGCAGTTTTGACCCGCTGGGCCGGCTACTTTGAACAGCTGTTTAAAGCTGACCCTCCAGCTAGGATGTTGGACATCTCTGGGTCCACGGTTCTCAAAGCTGACCCTCCAATTGTCGTGTTGATTCAGAAGGGGCCGTTTAGTTGGATTATGATGTTTTTTTTCTGTTTATTATGGGTTAGTTGCTGATTAACAAATCTCCCTCCCCAGTACCAGGATCATCTTGATTGCTAATTTATGGGTTAGTAATGGGTGCTGGGTGGGGATAGGTTGTGTCTTATAAATTAGGTTGGGTTTGGAGGGGAGGGGGGATCCAACTGCATGCGGGGTGTGGTATGAGCTCGGAGGACAAGTGCTCGTGAGCAGCTACGGACAAGGCTGCTACCTTCGGAGGCGGTGGCGGCGGCATTGGAGATCGGACAGGCGGTTGCTGGGTCCTGCCAGCTGAGGATAAGGTGCCAGTGGCCAGACGGCGGGATTTGAAGGGAAGGCCGCAGGGATCTGTGGTATCCGGGATGAACTTCTCCAGGCTGCTGGTAAGGCTGTCCTCCTTCTCCAGGCTGCTGGTAAGACTGTCCTCCTTCTCCAGGCTGCTGGTAAGGCTGTCCTCCTTCTCCAGGCTGCTGGTAAGGCTGTCCTCCTTCCCCAGGCTGCTGGTAAGGCTGTCCTCCTTCTCCAGGCTGCTGGTAAGGCTGTCCTCCTTCTCCAGGCTGCTGGTAAGGCTGTCCTCCTTCTCCGGGCTGCTGGTAAGGCTGTCCTCCTTCTCCGGGCTGCTGGTAAGGCTGTCCTCCTTCTCCGGGCTGGTGGTAAGGCTGTCCTCCTTCTCCGGGCTGCTGGTAAGGCTGTCCTCCTTCTCCAGGCTGGTGGTAAGGCTGTCCTCCTTCTCCAGGCTGCTGGTAAGGCTGCCCTCCTGGCATTCCAGAAAATCTTAGCTTCCATTTTGGGAGTCAGGCATCATCCCATCTAACTGGAAAATGGGACTTGTAGTCCTTATCTGGAAAGGGAATGGTGATCGCCTGGATTGCGGCAACTACTGGGGGATAACACTGCTCTCAGTGCAGGGTAAGGTCCTTTCTAGGGTCATCCTTAACAGGATCCGTGATCACTTGCTTGGCTATGGCAGATGGATAGCCACTTCCAGAGGGTGGGACTGGACCGTATATCTGCCTGGGGGATTGCCGGCTAGGATCCTGAGGAGTTTCGCTGTGTGGTGGGTGCAGCAACACGCTGCATCAGCGCATGCTCCCCAACCTGACCTGACTTTTGTAATAACCATAATAACCAGATGTATAAATAAATAGGTAGGTTAAAGTGAAGTATTTTCTACTAGCTATAGTATGTTATATAATTTCCCACTTCTATTCATTGCTCACTGGCTGCATAGTCTGCTCATTTTCAGATATACAACCTCAGGCTACTGCTGTCAGGTTGTGGGGGTTCAAGGAAGCCATCTCTCTGTCTGACGCTGTTGAACTTTGAGTCTCTGAAGAGCCACACGGTGATTTTGTGGAATACTTTCACTCATTAACATGACAGCCAGTTATCTCAGCATATATGTCGACAGAGATCCATGGAGTGAATCCAATGAGGGTAAAGGAAATAACAGGTTCTGACTGTAGATTTCCACTGCTGAGGTGCTACCTCAACATTTTGGCACAATCTGAAAGAGGCCGTACATTTGTTCAGCAACTCCTTCATGATGACTGTAGAAATGAAGCGGATTTGTGGATGTTGCTTAAGCATGACAAAGTGCAGCACAGGGTACTGCACCATACTCTTCACTCTGGAACTCAGAGATGTTCTGTACTGAAGTGTTAGGTACTAGGACCCTGAGCAAGCAAACTTACATATAGTGAGCCAACATTAGGACCAAAAAGATCCACTCATTGCAAATACCCATCCCCACCCCAAGCATCCATGCATCCATCCTGACCCAGGACACAGAGTGCAGAAAACCAGCAGTCAAAGCTACTGCCAGCAGAGATGCAACAGTTTCCTCTCTAACATTTCGTTTCCATTTAATTCTCTGGTTCATATCTGTTTCAAAGGCTTCCAGAGCATTTTGGTCAAGCGTCCTTGGTTCCCCTTGGATGTAAAATATCAAGAATTCTGTTTTTGTTTGTTTGTTTGTGTCACGCCCAGGGGGCGGGACCAGGTAGACGGAAACACGTAATCACTAATTGCTCCACTATTTAAGGTGGTGGGAACTTCACAGCAGTGTGAAGTATTGTTGCCATGTTCTGAAACCTTACGGAGCGTCTCTTTGTCTTGTGCATTCCCCGCCTGTCCTCCTTGCTCTGCTCATCTCGTCCGTCCGGCCCGACACGTCTGCCCTGCCTCCCTCGCCTCGCCTGCCTGCCCTGATCTTCTGGTCTGCCCTCCTGGATTCACCCGGCTTGTTGTCTCCCTGTCTCGTCACTACTTGTAGGACTGATCTTCCCGGCTATTGGACCCTCGCGACCTTCACGACAATTCTCCTGGATTCTCCCCTCCGGCTTTAGTCAACTCGGCTCAGTTAATAAAGACCTGTTGCACCGTACATTGGGGTCCGCTCCTGTTCTGTTCGCCCACCGTAACAGTTTGTTTGTTTTTGGGTTCAGCATATTTTTTTACGGCCAAAATCCAGACAACTCACTAAAGACAACAATCTCATGATCAAAAGTCTGTGATATAAATGTTCACACCCAGTCCTCAGATATATCAAAGTGAAAACCTTAACTTTCATTAGGGGAAAACAAAAGCTGATATTCTATCCATATTTCACTAGATGTAATTGATTTCTAGAGCATCTTGCCATTATGAGTCGTTTTGATTTAATGTTACATTTTAGCCAACATGTTTACTTTTTATTCTAGTACACTTGACATTTTGAGGAGTAGAATGGAGAAATATAAGCTATCAAAGCAACTACATGAAGCATTATAGATGATTCATTAACACTTGGATTATATTGCATATTACCTTTACGGTGAATTACATACATTGTTGCAAGTCATACCAAAGCATGTATTCATGTATTGACAGTGTGTTATACAGACAATATAATATTCTCATTATATTCTTGATTTATTATTTGCACTTACCTGTATAGCATATATTACATACATAGACTAATGACTCAAATACTATGACCACTGCCACAAAAAGTGAATAATGTTGATCATATTGTGAAAATGCCAAGGTTTCAGATATATTACATGGAAAGCCCACATTTGGTACTCGTAGTTGAATTTCAGCAGGTCTTGTGACACAGTACTCTAATGACCACCATTAAAATGATGTAAAATTTTAATGGATTTTGATGGTTTGTACCAGACGGAACAGCATACTCACATTGCGAAGATATAGCCACTCAACACCACCTCAGTAGATCATGGTTTTCCCTCCTCAGATCACTCTCTGTTGGTACTCATGTACTCATCACGGCTGAATATAAGTACCCCAATAGCCTTGCTGTTTCGGAGGTGTTTTTGTCAGAGTTACTCAGATCATTATCCCTGCCTATTTATTCTACATTCAACACGTTAACTATGAGTACTGCATGGGGGCCTGCCTTCTAATATATTCCAGATGTGACACACCCTTTAGGAAATGGGTGATCACAATATAACCAAAGGCGTCTTTTGAGGTTTAATAAATATATTATTAATATAAATTTAAGATACGCAATTATATAAGTAATTGGCAATGTATTAGCAGAGAAACGGAACATTGCATCAGCGTCAGTTCCTCTGGGGAATCGGGGAAAAAAAAGGGACGCTTCCAGTGTCTTCCTCAGAAGTGATTTGGAGACGAGACACAAGGCATCATATGTGTCACGTTCCGCTCCGTCCGATCCTCCCGTGTGCCACGCCCACCTCATTACCTTGTGTTCCTGCCCGATTGTGTTC
>JAODKF010000116.1:8625865-8645976 GCA_026779585.1 Mormyrus proboscirostris
GCGAGAACACCATCAACAAGAATACCATCAGCGAGAACACCATCAACAAGAATACCATCAGCGAGAACACCATCAGCAAGAATACCATCAGTGAGAACACCATCAACGAGAATATCATCAGCGAGAACACCATGAACAAGAACACCATCAGCGAGAACACCATCAGCGAGAATACCATCAGCATGAAAACCATCAGTGAGAACACCATCAGTGAGAACACCATCAGCGAGAACACCATCAGCAAGAACCATCAGCGAGAACACCATCAGCATGAACACCATCAGCGAGAACACCATCAGCAAGAATACCATCAGCGAGAACACCATCAACAAGAACACCATCAGCGAGAACACCATCAACAAGAACACCATCAGCGAGAACACCATCAGTGAGAACACCATCAGCGGAGGAGACATGAAAGGCTGCGATAGATAGGTACTGCCCCTAACAAATAGTCTATATGTACAGGGTGACGATAAGAGATGTTAAGTAAATCACAGAAATGTTAAATATAAGTCAGTCCTGTGCCATTACCTCAATGAACGTATCACACCTAGAACAATAAATGAAGATAAAAGTATTTTAGGTAATACATATACTCAGTATACATACATGCAAACTTACACACACATACACTATGTTTTCTTAAATGTTTTTCTTAAATAGGTTTCAACTTGCATTGAATTTTACCAAAGGGGTGATAATAGAATGCATTTAAGAAAATAAATGATTTTCTTATCATTATTAATTTAAGGTTGTAACTATAACGTCCCGGTTATGACATTAAACTGCATCCGGCCCTCTAAGAGGTCCTCCAACTTGCAGGAATCAAATTTTTGGGGGGTTGGTGGCAGGATTGGTACTCCAGCCATCGTAAAACAACTCACAACTACTCGATACAAACAAGCACGATACTCTTCTGCTCTCCGCGGGAGTATCTCCGCTGCAGCCGCCTGCAGGAAGGCCTGTTGGGGATCGGGTTCCAGTTTGAGGTGAACATCTTGTCTCTCCGGCAAGATGATCACCTTCCTCTGCTGATGGGGGAGCTTCATAATCTCTGCGTTTCGGTGGCAGCACTCTCTGAGGTACACAAGCCAGGGATTGGTCAGATTTCCAAAGGTGGGTACACCTACTTCTGGTCTGGTCTGTGATGGCTGCCATACTCAGGGAGTAGCTGTTGTTGTAGCAGATCGGCTCGTTCCAATCGTGTCTGATATTACTCCTTTCAACGAGTGTATTTTGAGACTCAGGCTAAGGCACTCCTTTGGGTGTCTTGTCTTTTGTCTCAGTGTATGTTCCAACTGAAGTGAGTGATGTCTCGTGACACTCCTGTGGTCATGGGTGACTTCAATGTGACCAGTGGCACTGACAGGGCTGGCTATGGGGATTGTGTCGGTCCCCATGGATCTGGAGACCAAGGTGAAAGCGGCTCCATGTTCCTTGACTTTGCAAAAGATCAGGGGCTACGGGTGCCTGGATATAGGTTCCAACACCTTGAGCCGCATCGTTGGATTTTGTACTCCAATACTGGTGGTGCAATGAAGGAAATCGATTACATCTTTGTGGGCAGATACTGGAGACTACTGCAGAACTGCAGGGTCTACAGAGGTGCCCAGTTTGTGAATTCTGACCACAGATTTGTTGTTGCTACTCTGAAGATTCAGCTTAGATCCAGTAGGCTACCACCTACTAGGAGAACGAGGCTGGACTTAGCCAGACTCTAAGATCAGGGTGTTTCTGATGAGTTTGCACACAATTTGTATGAAGAACTTGCAGACTTGGGTACAACTGCTGACTCTAATGTGATGTGGGAGACCTTCTGTGATAAGATCCTGAAGGTTGCCAAGGGTTGTGTTGGTGTTGCCAGTGTTCCATAAGAACATAATAAATTTACAAACAAGAAGGAGGTGTGTCATCACGCAGCAACCCTGGATATTATCAAGAGGAGTCGCAGCGCATGACTTGGTGGCAACTCCAGTCTGTACTGGGAACTGAGAGGGATGACTGTACAGGCTCTGAGGGCAGATAAGGAGACGTTTGTCAGATTAATCTGTGAGCAGATGACGCACCATCTATGGTCTAGTGACCCACATCCTGCGTACAGAAGAATCGAAGCATTACGCACATCTGAATCTGTTCCTCGGAGACTTGCAGTCTGGGCGAGTGATGGAACGGTCCTTGACACGGATGACACTACTTTGACACTACTAATGGCTGTTAAAGCTGACTCTCCAGCTAGGATGTTTGACATCTCTGGGTCCACAGTTCTCGAAGCTGACCCTTCAATCAGCTGTGAACCACCCAATCTCACTGAGATTGCACGGGTGGTGAATCAGCTGAGGGTAGGGAAGGCCACAGGGATCTGTGGTATCCGGGGTGAACTTCTCCAGGCTGGTGGTAAGGCTGACCTCCTTCTCCAGGCTGCTGGTAAGGCTGTCCTTCTGGCACAATTTTTGCTTCCATTTGGGAGTCAGGCATCATCCCAACTGACTGGAAAACAGGACTTGTAGTCCCTATCTGAAAAGGGAAGGGTGATCGCGTGGATTGTGGCGACTACAGGGGGATAACACTGCTTTCAGTGCCGGGTAAGGTCCTTCCTAGGGTCATCCTTAACAGAAGCCGTGATCACTTGCTTGTCTGTCAGCGACCAGAGCAGTCTGGTTTTACGCTTAAGAAGTCTACCATCGACCGTATCCTTGCACTGAGGGTTCTCATCGAGCGCAAGCGTGAATTTCGGCAGAGGTTTTTTGCAGCCTGTGTTGATTTTCATAAAGGATCCCCCAGAAGTTGCTGGACATCATGGCTGGCCTGTACACTGGTACTGTGAGTGCTGTGCAGAGTGGTGGGAGAACCTCTGTGTTCTTTCCAGTTGATCCTGGGGTTCACCAGGGGTGTGTTCTTGCTCCTAATCTGTTCAATGCTTGTATGGACTGGGTGTTGGGCAGAGTCGTGGGGTCCAGCAAGTGTGGGTCGTCTGTTGGTGAAGAAAGATTTACCAATCTTCGGAGGGTGGGACTGGACCGTGTATCTGCCTGGGGGGTCGCCGACCGGGATCCTGAGGAGTTACGCTGTGTGGTGGGTGTGGCAACGCGCTGCATCAGCGCATGCTCCCCAACCTGACCTGTTGCAGCTAAATAATATCTGTGTCTCTATTACTGAATTTTGCTTAGATGTGTTATTAGAAAGCTTTTAATGGGTTGCATTAATTTTGAATGAGAGAGCGAAAAACTATACTCATTTTTATTGACAGCCTAGTGAGATGTACAGATTATAGCTACCTTTGTTTCACATTGCAGATTTAGAAATTCACAGTGCTATTTATGTCTGAGAAGTGACAGCCAAACACCCATTTCATGAGACAGATCTATTTTTTAACATTGCATTAAGCCTTTGTCATTGCTGTTTTCATTTTTTTTTCTGAAGATGATTGACATGTAGAGGAGAAAAGACTAGATGGGTGATAGTTACAGTGTGTCCTTATCTGAGAATAGCATATGCAATAATCAAAACAAAGATATTTTGGGGACTGTCATGCATGGATATATTATATAGACATTAATTGGCCTTTGACAACTAATGATATTCATCACCATTCATATTCAGCGGTATGCAAGGCTACATCAAGGTACCATAATTTCTTGATTATGATTCTATCATGTGACTTGCTATGAATTGCAGGAAATTAGTTTGTCATCTATACCTGAGGTTGGTGGCCTGACCTGGGTTGTTCCCTGCCTTGCATCTGTACAGTAGCCTTCAGAATAGGCTCCAGACCCCTGTGACCCCGAAAAGCCGGTACCGAAAATGTATGGATGGATCGATCTATACCTGGTCTTTGTAATGACATTTTGTAACAGATTTTGTCAAGCAGGAGTTTTTAAGCCAGAATAGCGCTGTTTGTAATTGTAGTAACAAAGGGGCAGCACTGCCATCCTATCCTGTGTGACTGACAGGCACAGAGCCAAACTGAAAGACAAGCCGAAACAGCCCCAGGCAAAGCAATATGTGTGGCCTAACTCACCCTGTGGCAGTGCCCAGAGAAATGATCCAGTAGGCATGAGGTGGGAGCCAAGAAAAAAATAAAAAGAAACAGCTCCGAGAAGATAGACAGACCTCTGGTAGGTCAATACTGTTTGTCAATAATGTGCTGTGGCAGGTGAAGGTTTTGTTTTCACTCAGCCAGTGTGTCTCTGCAGAGTGACAGGAAAGCTACTAAAGGCCGAACAGATCTGTGATGGATGCCTGTGCGGCTCATTCTTCATTTTAATTAAAGCAATTTATATCCTATATTTAAGTGTGTTATTATTTTATGATTGTCGTGTTCCCCAGCTGATGTCGTTAATTTTGTCAAGCACTGACACCTCCTTTTATATTCATTCATCTTTGTGTACAAAATGAATGCCAGCAGAGTTCTTTAAATGTTATTTGCAGTGGGTCTTTATCTGATTGGACAACAGAAAAAAAATATGGCATTGTTTTGCAACTTCAGTTTTAGCTATATTTCTTCATTCCTAAATGTTACAGCATTAGAACATTAAGCAAGACGAGTTAGCAAGCCCTGGGAAGATGTGGATATTATACAGTAGTTATAACTCCTATACACGCCTGTATGCAAATCTGCTCTTATTTTAGCCTAATTTTACAGAAAGAACATTATACTGATTTGACATTACCTTTCTTGGATTACAATATCATAGGCAGATTACAGAGAAACATTATGGCATTAACATATCAAAATATAGCTTTGGAAAAAATAAAAACAGATCACTCTATATTTAAAAAAAATCTGCATTTTTAAATCCTGGTTTAATCCCGCTTCTGCTGGCAGAGGGCTACGCTTGGTAGCAGGAGGCTTCCTGGCTCAAAATTTCTGAGGCCACAGTACACAAGAACAGTGTGAAACAGCAGACACTGGAAATGACCAAAAACCTGCCAGGTGGATGGTGGAAACAACTTTCTAATGTCAGAGATGACCCTCAGAAGATGACCTCAAGTGACCTTCAAAAAGAGTGGGAAACATTAAGTGGTGTGAAGTGCTCTGCTAGGACAATTTATAACATGGCCCTAGAAGCAAGACTGAAGACCCATAAAGCAAGAAAGAAGTCCTTCATTAATGAGAAACAGAGGAGAAACAGGCTGTGGTTGGCAGGAAAATGCACATTGTACACAGACTCATACCCATAAATTGAGAAATGACTGAAATGAAAATTTAGCTGTGGTCTCTTAATTTTTTCCAGAGCTGTAACTGAGTTGGAGCAAATTCTTAAGGGACATGATACAAAAATGAAATTTGATTACTTACGTTTCTGAGCACAGTGGATAACTAAATTATTTATAAAGTTGGTCAAAGGTACGGTGGTCCAAGACAATTCCCCCCGCTGATCAATAAAGATTTATTTTGTGAGAGAAATGATATCCCCAAATCAATAAAAGATTAGGTTCCATTGCATGCTCATTATTTACATTTACACATATTTTTATTTAATTAGCAGAAGGCTTTTACCCAAGAGTGAGGTACAAATGAGGCAAGTAACACATTACAGTACAAACATATGTGCTGTCAAAGAGTTTGACTGATGCATAACTGCAGTTAGGCTGAGCTTCCAACAAATGCCCAGTTACAAGTGTAAGCAGTACTGGAGCGGGAGCTATGCAATGTCTTCCGATAAGCAAAAACCTAATAAAACTATTCAGTGACCAGAGGTTCAACATAAGGAACACTCAGGGAACATAGAGAGGCATGGAACTTGTAAAGGACTTCCTGGAATAGGTGGGGCATGAGATTTTTAAGGTGGAGAAGGAATCTCATGACCAGATTCGGTGTCTCATTCCCATAGGGTGGGGGACCACAGATGAGAAACGTTTAGAGCAAGACTTCTTGTGTGGTGGAGGGATCTCCAAGGGGGGGTGGTTTGCTGACTGAATAGGGCAAGATGGGAGGTAGGTCTTGGTAAGCCTGCTGATGGAGATGCATGTCTATGCATTGATGGCTATGAAGGCCAGCACTTGAACTTGATACGAGTGCCTATAGGGAATCGAGGGGTGTAACTTGAGAGCATTTAGGCCGATAGAACACCAGACGCGCTGCCGGATTTTGAATCATCTGCAGCGGACTGACAGCTCAACCTGGTAAACCTGCAAGTAGAGAGCTGCAGAAGTCTAGCCATGAAACACCAAGCTTCTGGACTATTATGAACATTTTGGATCACCATTGTATAAGAGTCTAGGGGTAAAATTCAGTCCAAAAACTGGGCAGTATAATTCACTTAAATGTCTATCACACATTGGTCTTGCGTCCATTGGATGTATTAATTTGTTTACCACTGTAAAAAAGCATATAATATCTAATTTATTTTCTGTCCTTTAATGTCAGATTTGATCTTCATTGCCAAGATTTACAATTTGAAAATAAAACTGTTCATTCAAGTCATGATGCTACATTTTGCTGATGGGGGCTGGGAGTTGGTGGGGGGGTGAGGATGCACCCAGCTGCTGGATGTGAGTTATGAGCCACTGGTTTGCCACCACTGATGCAACAAACTCCATCCATCCATTCATTTTCTAAACTGCTTATCCTTTTTTGGGGGGGGTCACAGGGGATCCGGAGCCCATCCCAGAAGCTATGGGCACAAGGTGGGGAACAACCCATCACAGGGCAAACTCACATTCATAGCCTCAGCATGTCTTTGGATTGTGGGGGGAATCCAGAGGAAACCCCACGACGACACGGGGAGAACATGCAAACTCCACACACATGTGACCTAGGCAAAGACTCAAACCCGGGTCCCAGAGATTGTGCTAACTACTGCACCACCACACCTCCCATATAAAAATACTCATTACTCAAAATATACAATATACTACATCAACCCCCATTTTAAAATTAAGGCAATATCCAGTGGCAACAAGCCGTAACTCAAACACAGTGTGCTGGCAACAGTCAGTAACATGTCACTGGCATACTATTTTTAGAACAAAGAATTATATGTGTCCCTTTTTGTTTGCATCTCTTTCTGAGACAGAACAGCCCATAATGCTTCAGCTGATTTTATTACTCTTATTTTTAGTACATTTCTTTGAGGGGTGTACTCTTCAGGCGGTCTCCTAATCTTGAATGAATGCCACAGATTTTGAGATGTCACAGGCACCTCTGCACTGTCTGCATGCATGGGATCTCTGTATGTGGAAGGACCAGCCTGTAGCACGTTTGTTCTTCATCAACCTGACAGCTGAGGATGATATTTGTGACTATGCTCAAGCAGCCCACTGGGAGGGAGTGGTGGCCATGCTGGGACTGGGCCTGCTTACCAACCACTCCCTAACTTGGCTGGCGTTGCCACATTGAAGGTGGAGATAAAGGTGCTTTAGTTAGGCCTTTCCTCCATCAGTGCAGTGTGGTTTCATAGCTGCGGCCGGCTATGCAGAACACTAGACAACGCACAGCCAGTTTCTCCTTCTTACCGTGTTTCCCCGAAAATAAAACAGGGTCTTATATTATTATAAGAATATATTTTTGCTCCAAAACACGCATTAGTGCTTATTTTCAAGGGATGTCTTACTTTCCCATGTACAACAAACTACAGTACATTTACCGGTATTATAGTACATTTACCGGTATTACAGTACATTTACCGGTGTTCATGAACAAAAATCCACATTTATTCAAATACAGGCATCATGTCATCTTCTAACCGTATCTTTCCATGTAAACAATCTAACAGTACATTTATTCAGGAACAAGAATCTACTGTGTATACATTTATTCAAATATTAAATAAATAAATATTTCCTGTTTCCTGTTTACATATAATCACATCTCATTCTAGTTACCATGCAATCCATGGGAGAGTAACTAAGGCTTATTTTTGGAGTAGGTCTTATATTATGAGCATCCAGAAAAATCATGCCAGGGCTTATTTTCGGGGAAACATGGTATTATAGCAAGATAACAACAAGATAGGTACATCATGTCTCTGCCCTGCTGGACTCTGGTAGTATTGTCACCCTAGCCTGACCCTCCAGCCTATGTGGAACCCCAACTGAGGGCGACTTCCCCATCACCTGTATGTCCCCACAGCCACTGCATGCATTGCTGGTCCAGCATGGGAGAGGCCCAACATGGTGGGGGTAGTCCTGGGTATTCCAATGGTTTCCAACTCTCTCTTATGAAAGAACTTGTGGAGCATCTAAGTAAGGTCCACTTCATATCCAAGCTGAAAATCACTCAGTTTGGCTACCAAGGAGAAGACAGCCTTTCATACCTCTAATGGCTACCGGCAGATTAATTAAATTAATGAATCTAGGCAGCTAATTAAACCCTCACATTACAGTATAGTGAAGCTGATTCAAAGCTTTAATATGACATGCATAGCCTGCTTACATGCAAAAGAAAACTAATGAGTGGTTCTCCACATATACACTTAGCAAACAGACTTCAAGCAAGGGCTAGCTTTGCTAAAACTTCATTATACTGTAATGTGAGGGTAACTACCCCCACCATGTTGGGCCACTCCCACCCTGCTTAACTCGTGTTGTCATCAATACCGCGGCTGTGTTTTGGATCATGTAGGACCGCGTGCCGCTGCCAGAGCTTTTAGCCAATGAAATGTCAGTAAGCAGCACGCTCAGGGTCCTGCTGCATCGGGATGCGTTCGGGGGATCTCGGAAATTTCGGTTTTCCGCTCAAATCTTTGCCTGATCTCCTCATTGGTATATTTTAATGTTTACCATTTCCAGCGGGGTGGCACTGGGGGTGGCAAGGGCTCTGTTGGGGCGGCGATTGCCACCCCTGCCACCCCTTCGGCTCCACCCCCGCCCGTTCCTGAGTTCTTCATTTCTCACAGCATCACACGAGGGTACAGGATTTTTCCGGTGTGTCTAGGAAATGCCCTTTGATGTAGGGGAAGCTGGAGAAGTGCCTTCTGCTCTACCTGACAAGATTCACACATTTTGAAAACCTGCTCTCCACTGACTTTAAGCCACCACACACACTTGCAAGAACAGAGGTTCATTTTCACTATCCCATAATAACCAGTACGAGGCTCGTTCACCACCTGCTTTTCTCCATTTCCCTGGTCTCAGCACCTGGTGCTCCTAAGAGCATATCTTCACTGTTCATATCTGTGTGTATGGAAGGCTTTCAAACTCATCAACCCAAGCCACCCTTCAATGACCACACTTTGGAAAGTGTCATGATTCTGCTCGAAGCCACCTGGTCAGCATTTAGCGGAACCCCTTCAAAATGTTCAGCTAAAGGTGCACGTCCCAGCATTTCTCATGTCCGGCAGGGAAATCCAAGAAAAAGTTAATGGGTTCTTTTGTTTCAGTAATACAGTAGCATTGGTAAGGGTTTGTGGTATGTTGCAAGCTTGAATCTTTTCTCCCACACATACTGCTGGAATTCATTAATTAAAAAAAACAGCACCAAGCTGACATGCATATCTCAAGTCAGAGACCAATGGGGAACTTTCACCCACCGGTTCATTTTTTATACTTGTCAAAGGCCATTTTTGATGGCTATACAGAAGGCTTATCATGGTGCTCTGATAAGTCTAAACCTTCCATGCTAACTGGATAGGCCAGGAAAACCTATTTTAAATATGCCGGAAATAATTTAATCTGGTCTGCAGGGAACGCATATAAGAAACGACTGAAGGCCCATCAAGCTTACCTTGCGCCGTTCTCGCTAAAAGCGGTTGGAATTTTTTGGACCACCAGAGGGTGTTTAAACACTAATTACTATCGACAGTACATTACATAAACGTGCGTTCCCACAATGTAATTCTTAATATATTACTAACTTGGGATTTTTGATAGAAAACAATACTGACCATGTCAAATATATGATCAGGTGTCTTTAGTATTTTTTACTTGTATTAAATAGTTCTGTGAATCTGCCGATTATTACCAGGGATTGTTAACCTGTCTCTACACGGACAAACGTATCTGTTGCAAAATGTTTTGATTGAGAAAATATATATATGTAGATTGCGTTTTTTAAAATTTCAAGTGTCCGTGGTAAAAATGCATTTTGATCAAAACTGCCAGAATGTGCCATGTTGTTGACCCCTGATATAACGTGTATATCCCATTTGAATTGCTTTCCCACATGTGATCATGATCTTAAGTGTATTATTCAGCAGTTAAAAGAATGAACGCAATTTAAAATACATTTCCTTCTTATGTTTATACTAATCATAAATAATTGTTTGTTATGGTAAAGTGTTGCAGTTTAAATGTAGGCTAAACCAAACGATTTACGTCGCTTGTCATTTGCAATACACGCCTGGCTTAAAACAATTCTAACGCCAAAGATGAAAATCTAAAACAATAGTATAATTAATATATAAATGTCGCATTGCTGGGAAATATACAGGAAATTACTTCATAAATCAGTGTTGATCGAGAGAAGCAGTGGGACACTGGAGTCCAAACAAAGAGATTTGTCCCAGCCTCGCGCGACAGCCCCCTTCCCGCCCCTGTCCTGCACTTCTGGGTTCTTATTGGCCAGGGCCTCTGAATGCTTGCTGCTAATTGGCTGAGCGCCTTGTCAAAATAGCTGTCTGTGTTTTCCGCTGGGGTTGGTATACAAGTAAGTCGATTTTTGTAACATATTTTGAATGGGGAAATTTGAAGAGGCTGGTACCGGGTGCATGAAGGTATGGATATTTTGTGCTAATGTTTATCGGGTTTTTTGTGTAGACTGTCAAAATGGTGAACCAAAGACAGATTAGCAACGGACAGAAAACTTAGTTGAAACATTTTGCCAGATGCTGTGAAACATAAAGAACAACGTAACATAAAGAACGAACGTAAAAAAACTACATTTATATGCGTACTTGTAGCCTGTGTATGTGTTTGTAAAATTCGCAATACATTATAATTAATTGTAGTAAGAATAATTTTCATAAATTAACAACCTGCCAGTACATGGTTTGGGGATTTAATGAAAAATCGCAAAATCAAGGGTTAAAATCTTTTAAATGTAAAGCTAAATAATAAGACAAAGATTAAATTAGATTTTTAATTACATAAATGTATTAAAGAAGAAAAAAACTTTCAGGATTACAAGAAAAAGCTAGTTGCGATCTGCCCTATTTGGCTTACTGTCCAGAGAAATATATTTAGTTTCTCCGGCCGATTCCCCACGAACTATTTATGTCCTTTTGTCGAAGTTCTGTATGCATTTACCAGTGAATTGACATTTTTTGTAACCGTGGGAGCCACTGTCTGTTCGTTTAATCCACACGTGACTTGTGAACTGGAGGATGAGCCAGATATAAGTGTACAGTACTGGGAAACATCGCATCCAAATAACGTAGAAGGAAGCAGGTTGAATTTCCAAGCTAATGACTGCCAGATCTCTCCTTCTACACTTGTCATGGCATTTATAATTTTTGTACCACTCCCATTTAACCATGTGTTCACTCTTCTGCGTAAGATGCCTTGTATCTGTGTACAGACTCCACCTGGAAATATGTGACAAACTATTCACTGTGCGTTCATTTATTAGGCTGAGGGAATGTTGTTGGAATATTGCTTTAAGGCCTGAACTTGGCCCTGCAGATAATGGAATAGCAAGTGTAATCTCCAGGCCTGTTTTAACTTGTACCTTGGTGAAAGGAAGAAAAATTTTGTTTGATTCTCACGCTTATTTCCTGAGGTAAACATTAAGTCCGTCATCTGGTGTATTGTCACAGTATTGACACAGTAATGTCCTGGGCAATGATACCCATATTAATAATTAATTTAGAATTTGGGGAGGGGGTGAGGAATTAAAAACTGAAATCTATGTATGTTGCCTTTGGGTAAAACAGTTAAATACTGTTATTATTATTATTATTATTATTATTATTATTATATTGTTTCATTTAAATGAATATCATTTTAGTCATAGTAACACCTTATTATGATCCACACTCATCCATCACATTAATCAGAAGCATGACTGAACTCTCCCAGATGTGTTTATGTAGAAAGCATGATTAAATGAATAATTCACATATAAATTCCTGTAGTTTTACAAAATGCATTGCATTGCCATTGAATGCCACTCCAGTCATAGGCTGAGGCTAACAAAGTCACCTAATACAGCAGGGGTCTCCAACTCCGGGCCTGGAGAGCTACTATCCAGTAGGGTTTCTAGCCTATCTGGCTTCTGATGAGCCACACCTGCTCCTGGTATTTACCTGAGAACTAGTTTGGCTCATCAGAAACCTGGTAGGATAGAAAACCTACTGGATAGAAGCTCTCCTGGACCGGAGTTGAATACCCCTGTAGTACACAATGTGTGGCAGAAGATAGATCTGGCTGGTTAAGGGAATTCTGTAGGGGAGTGAAGTTCTGTGGGTACTTACAACAAATAAAACACTAGTTTACCCCAGTAGATTGTGCATAAAGATTTTTTGTGTCAAATTAGCAGACTTTTAACAGAACTGGGGGAGTTAAGAATTCTTGCTGTTCTTTGTAATTAACGCTCTGTGGCCCAACCACAAACCGTTGAAGCCGTGAGCAGCATAAAAGGACCCAGAATACAGGCATAAAGTAGATACACATTGGGACAATGATCTTAAATATAAATGGATTAAACAGGGCAGTTTTGTGCCAATGAAGCTTACAGCTTGAAATATCGGATACTTTAACAGTGTAAGCAGATTACGTCATTCCTATTGTTGTGCGCACATTGGAATGGTGGCAATGTTACTGTTTTTGTCTTCCTGTTAAGTAGCTGAAGACACGGCTGTCATTTTTATTGCCTACTCTGGCCAGTGAATGCATTTTTATTGATTCAAAACTGTTATTTTGGAGCAATATGAAGAACTGCCATGTTTGTGGAACTAAAACAACTGTTCTGCAGATGGCCGTCCCAGTTTGTTTGCCCCTTACTGTGTCAAGGAATTTAAAGAAGAGTTCTAGGCTTGCTTAAGCTGCCTAAGTAGTATATTTTAATGAAGTTTTAATGAAAAATAAAAGCCTAAAGTTTCTTTTTTGTCAACGATCAGTCATTATGTTCTGATCTGATCTTTAGGAGGCATCAGTTAAGGTACAACTGAGGCGGAAATAAGACAATTACTGTGTATAAAAGTGGGATTTGAAGGAAGATGGATTCAAAACAGCCTTGTGTTGAAATACTGTGCAGTTTCTATAGAAACTTCAAAGGCAAAGCAGTTTCCATTTGACTGTTTTCTTTTTTTTGGTGATCACTCAGCAATAGTCGAACCCTTCACTGCAGCTTCGGCAAGTCAGACGTGTCTGTATTTGCCTTGAGTGAATTACATTTAGTCATTCTGTGCTTTTTGACCGTTTTCGAAGGTGTTGAGATGATTTAGTTTGTTACAGTTAGAACGGTTGATACCAGAAGCCAATATTAATAGAAATATTAAGTCAGCCCTTTTAATGTACGATGGTCATACATTTCTAACTGAAATTATTAATTTTGAGATTGTTAGAAGAGAAATATTTAAAGATGCTCATCTATTTACGTTTTAATATGGTTTTCACAGACCTTTAGATCTGTGTTCCTTTATTAGTAGTTACATGTGGAGACTTTTAGCTGTTAATTCTATAGTCTTACCCACTGCACTACCTGCTGACCCTGAAGACAGACTTATAAGTGTTGGTTCCCATAACCGATATTTGAATCATTTGTCTCAGAATGGTAGGGTGTTGTTATTTGTTACTTTAGCAAAGAGTTATAGTTTATGAACTGAAAGTCATCAGTATTTATTAAAACACCGATGTAGAAATTGTTGCCCAAATATATTTTCGTTCAATATTGTTTATACCGATACACGACTAACCTATGAACCACTTGCCAAGTGTGTGTGTGTGTGTGTGTGTGTGTGTGTGTGTGTGTGTGTGGAGGGGGGGGTTGCTAGTGGTTAAATATTTTTTTCAATGCAATCATCTCCATAAATGTAGCGGTTGTGTGTTTATCTCTGGTGCTGCCAACTTTGAATATTGGTTAAACATCGACGGGCAAGATTGAAACACAGGGCCGATGCTGACGCATTCATTTGTGATGGATATCGACTGATACTGTTACATTAACTGATAAATTGTGCATCTCGTATCACTATTAGATTTTGAAACCATGATTGCACTGTGACAGAATCATCAGTCGCGTACCAGAACAAAACCTGCAATGTTATGTTTTTTTGCTCAGGTGTTGAAGTGTGTCATCATTATCCTTGATATAATTGTTAGTCATTGGCATCACTGCGGGTATTGCCTACAGACAACAACCCAAAAATATTTAGGAGGGATGACTTGACAGTTAGGTTGTTTACTTCTTAAGATGGGATGGGATATCAGCCAACCTCGTGCCTAACTGTCACCTAACTCTGGCTGATACCTCTAGGAATCAAGGATGGATGTGGAAAACCTGAGCAAGCCAGAGCTGCGAATGCTCTTCAGTGTGCTGGAGGGGGAGCTGGAGGCCCGTGATCTGGTGATCGAGGCTCTGAGGGTAAGTCATTCCACTGCGTTTTTGGGGAACCTTAGTGGGACAAAGCAATCAAAAACCCATCACCGCTATTGTAGCGATTTCTTCTTTGTTAACATACAAAAAATGCTTCACAAGATGGCTGGCTAATAGCTTCAGTACATAGCAAATGGCATAGACATCAATGGCCCTTGCGACTGGGTCATGAAATTCTTTATTTATGGCTTTTTGTAGATTCATGTGCTCTGCTGACGCCGATCCAAGCCTTGCATCTGTATTAAGCATGTACTACATGCACGCATCAAGCAGTGATGCCTTAAAAGGTGAACAGTGTACAGGACTGGCTTGAGTGAGCCTGCCGGTGATAACAGTGATGACTAAAAAAGGTGCACTAGTTGGCCTGTATGGGCATGTTGATCTTCGTATGAAGAGCTGAAGCTGAGCCACACTTGTGCTGGGGGACTTCAGAGACCCTTCATGGAAGCCCAGTATTGGTTAGTAACAGGTTATGCAGGTTTTGTTCATGAAAAACACAATGGAGAGTGTAGCTATCTCCAAGATACTTGGAGGGTTGGCAGTCCTGCACGGCAGGTAAATAATTAAAAAGGTCAGAAATCTGTCTAAATAGACTAATAATTCATTCAATCAAGTCTTATGTGAGGAGTTTTGTTTGTGTTCTCGCCAATGAATTAAATACCAAGTTAAGGATTTCGGGAACTAGGTTAAATCGTGAACCTGTGCTATTTAGCTTGTTTTCAGAACAGCACCTGGTTTGTGTAACCTCCCCCCCCCACCTAGCCACTACCATTAGCCAACCCATAATGCTGAGCTCCTAGTCGCCCCACCCATCCTGTTTTGGGTATCCCTGTTACACAGCTTGTCAACAGTAGGTGCTGACAGCAGCTCTACGCAGGAGAGTAACAAGCTAGTTTATAATTATGGCTTCAGATTTGTCATGTTTATCTGCACAACCCAGGCAGCGTACAGCACAGGACAGCGGTGCACCCTAAACGGGATGACAGTCCATTACAAGACCTAAATGAAAAATATATAAAACAATAAATTATATAAGTAATAAAAAGAAAAAGGTCTCTGTGGAATGTATATTTCTGCATATCTTCAGCAAAACCTGAAATACACAGTCACTGTCCATTAGTCATCATCTGAAATGTTTTATGTCCTGCTTTTAGTTTAAGTTAATTCACTGTTCAGCTTTTACTTTTTGCTTGCTGTCAGCTGAATGAGACTAAAGTGCTAAAGGGATGCCGGGATCTTAAAAACAGTTTGGTGTACATGTAATATTGCTTCTTTTTGTTGTAGGAATGGTTTTAAATAGCAATTGCTGGAAAGATGTGATTTTTGTGATTGAATCAGAGCAGTAAATGGAGAGGACTGATGTGTGCACATGTGTGTGTGTGATTGTGGATGAATACATCTACAGGCACCACTTATCTTACATGAATATTTACAGACGGACCGGTGTTTTCATCGTTTTCATCAAAACCATTTTGGTATCAGCATTACAGAAATATTGAGCCTCAGACTGTGTGCTGATGGCATGAGACTCTGCAAGTTTGGAGTCTGTGGCTGTGTGTATGAACTGACGGAGTGATCGCATCACCCTTAGGTCCTTGAGCAAGGTCCTTATCCCTAAAATGTTTACTCCAGGGTGCTGGACATAATGGCTGACCCTCTCTCCTGACCCCAAGCTTTGCTCTGACCTCTCGCAGGAGAGGAGAGTGGAATATGTCGGGATTAAAGAATAAATAAATAACAGTGTTTCCCCTAAGTTCACAGCTTTTGGGGGGATTCATCCGACAGGATTCATGCTGTTCTTGTGTTTCTTTTAATGACAACAGTCATTCAGCATTTAAAGAAACGCAGATATTTTTTTGTCTGCTTTTCAGGTGGTTGACGCGACGTATTTTCCTACACGCACTCTCTGTCCGCTGGTGGGAGTGTGCTCACCTGTGCGTGCATGGACCACCATGTGCGATACAGAGAGCAGAGGAGAATTGTAAACGCACGACCGTGTAGAGACAAAAATGACAAGCTGTTGTGTAAATAAGACAAATGGCATATGGCTATTTAGTTTGTTTAATAAAAGGACAATGTATAGACCTGTTCTATAGGAAAGGTAACCTTAAATGACTTCTGTTGTGATCTGGCGCTATATAGAAAATGAAACTTACTCGACCTTCAAGGGGGGGCAGGAGGAGCTGTTGGGGGAACGGGGCACCCCCCTAATATAATGGTAGGGGAGACACTGAATAATGACAAAATTTTTACATTGCACCGGGGAACTATGCATTGCCTCACATGGCTTTACTGTGTGTGTGTGAGTGGGTGTACCTTACCTTATGAGGACATTCATCACAACGTGATGAATACCCATTTTTTATAATAAACATCTAAACTAAATATGCAAAAACTTTGGTTACTTGGTGATTAGGGCTGTGTAGGGGTTAAGATTGTCATGGTTAGTGTTAGCATTTTTCCCATAGAAATGAATGTGCGGTCCCTATAAAGATATGTTTATCTGACTCTGTGTGTGTGTGTGTGTGTGTGTGTGTGTGTGTTTATCCAGTCATTATTTCGTTAATGTAGCTTTATGTACCTCTGCTTATTTGCCTGCGTTATGTGTAAAACCTAAAAAAAAAAAGTATGTACTGTCTATTGATTATTAAAACCAGACTTCCATTTAAGCAGGTTACACAAATCTGTAAAGTATGACTGGGCTACAAGTGCATGACGTCAGTAAATCATTTTGGTATTAAATCACTAACCACAGGCAATGGTCCTCAGCCTCAAGCACTGTTGTTATCTAAGTGTTTTTTTTTATAGTTTCTGATTTTTTTGAATTGTGTTTTCAGTTTGAAATTTTAAGTAACATCAGCTAGAATTAAGGATTCTAATCACGTATTGATTTACCACAGGCTGGCACTACTTGTGCTGTTATAGAAAATTAATCAACACCCTTATGTCCAGTCAGACTCGATTACTGTGTGTAAACTACAGTTAATGAAGTTGAGTACTAATCCAATCCAAATGATTTACCATGAGTCACCTAGAACTGCACCCATAACAGAAAATAGGCTTTAAGTTGGCCTAAAATGTCGGTGAATCTACGGAGCCGTCTGTTTGTCATTCAAGTCCATTGTGATATATTTGGTGAATGGCCTAATTAGGGTAGAATTAAGGTGGAGCTGGAGCAGAATTTCAGGGCCCCAAAACCCACAAGCAGAGCGTCTGACACCCCAGCTTTAAGCCTTTATCTGCTTTGAGCTCTTTGTTTTGCTGCTGGCTAATTAAACAATGAGCCTTTGCCCCTCTACGCCCACTGCTGCTAGGCACAGTTTAATGATTCTGGTCAGGGTGAACTCATCTTTGCTGACTCACTACAGAATAATTGGCCATCGGCCCATTGGCTCAAACCTCACGACTATTTAATTTTAGGTTGAGATGAATACAAAAGGACTGCCCTCCGGTCGTGTAATACGCAGACAGCCAGGGTCTTGGGAAAAAGTTTGGGAGCAGGAGCTTATACATACATGAGCTCACCTCATTGTCCTGAAGCAGAGATTACCCATTCTTCTGCAACCACACACACACACACACACACACACACACACACCGCCACCCCCACCTTCGGGGAAGTGGAGCAAACTAAACGATGAAGTCATTGTTCACTTCACTCATGGTTCTGTCATGTCCAGTGATATGGCAACACAAGTCTGCACAAAGGCTGTGTGAAATTGGGTGAAATAGGAACGGGACTAGAGAGGAAGTTCTTGCTTGAGTACCACACTATTCACCGTCAGTTGTTTTGTATTACAATATTAGCACAAATGACTAATATGCTATTAAAGAAACAAAGACATGCTGACCAATGACTGGTCTGCACTAACATTGTGTTTAACAGTCTGGGCCCAAGCAGTATTTCGTTATCACCGTGCGACTTTTAGTGTTTAACACAGGAAGGAAAGCACTATCGCATATCACAATGGAGTTCATGATTAATAACCTTATTTTCTGCTTATTTGGAGCGGTTTTGGCTGCCTGGACACATAGGCCTCTTAGAGTTCTATCAAGTCTGCAGTGCAGCGATTTTCATTTGATCGTGCCACATGTATAAGGAGATAGTCCTGTATTATACCAGAAATCCCTGAGAGATTTTGCTTTTTGGAGTGAGGAGTCTGGCTTTATCTTTATTTTTGGACTCGGTGTCATTCTTCCTGACCTGTTTATTTACGGGAAAGTTGGAAACGGAAGCAGGGGAATATGAGAGCTGAACTGAAACAAATGCTCTTTTTATATACAGAGAGGTACAAATACTTCTTGCCGAATCATCAGAATTCCAGGAGGCCTGTGTTGATGTTGTCCAGATTATGACGCCAGGCACGATTGTCCATCGCTTTAGAGGAGAAGCAATAAGAATAGTCATTGTAGCCTAGGAAGACCATTTAATCTGGGAAAGATTAAAGCCTTTGTCTGCCTATTGCAATGGTTTTCCCCATCTATCCATACCTGTGCCTTCTTTGCTAGACAAATTTCCAACAATCATGAGATAGCCAAAGAAGTTTAGAGCATGATAAACATACTGTTCAATGCAATAATGTATCAAGCTCCTTAGAGGATCTCATTACTGACCTTTCGTCTGTGATTATGTGTACACTCATATTCCTGCTTAGTGCTCTAGTGTGTATTGGCAGAGGCTAACTATCCAGACTCTTAATCCTCGTGTATCTAGGCTGTATGATGAAAAGCAGGCGTGGGTCTCATTAGGGTAGTTTGCTACCTTGTGAGGAATTAACAATATAGAGCAGGTGGAAACTGACATGTGTGCCAGAAGTGGCTACCCCAAAGAAAGATGACCTATGGAGATACGCCTGTGGTGGCATAGATGAATTAACTTGTGTGTGTGTGCTCTACCTGATAAGACGGCGTGACATGTGCAGTATTATTAGACGCTGGCGTTCTCTGTGGGTTTGTGCCTGTGAACTAAAGGTCAGCTGCTGTCATGCCTCACAAGACGACGGAAGTTAACATTGTCAGAAACGAAAAGCACCTTCTGACACAATGGGAGAACACATTCTTCTGTATGCTGAAATGTTCCTTTGCAAGCTACTAACACTCACTATTATGCATATACTGTAGGGATGAGGATTTTTAGATAAGGGCCAAATACCTTGCAGGAGTGTCTGGCAGTATGTTGCTCAGCCGGTTGGGGATCAGTGTCCCTGTCTGGAAGATTATTGGTTTGATTCCTGAAGCTAGCAGGGTAATCATGTCTTTGTCCGGCCTGTAACCTCAGCTGATCTGGAGGGGTTGGATACTGGCTGATCCTGCACTGTGTGTGTGTGTGTTTCAGGTATTGTAAAATGGGGTATGCAAAAGCTACACCAGTTCACCATGGGGATAATCAAGGTGCCTCTGCTGTTTTTTTTCAACATTGCAGTAATGAATAATGTATGTATACATATTTATGTGTGGGTTTATTTATATGGAGCAGAGTTTTTGTGTTTTTCTGTTTGTTCCCTGCTATTACCAGAGCACACTCAGATCTCCTGTCATGATGAAGGGAGACTTTATGTGTGTGTGTGTGTGTGTGTGTGTGTGTGTGTGTGTGTGTGTGTGTGTGTGTGTGTGTGTGTGTGTGTGTCTCTCT